>PVJH01004142.1:40803-130213 GCA_004026705.1 Nesogale talazaci
AAAAAAAAAAAAAAAAAAAAGAGTTCAAGAAGAAAGAAAATATTTGATTTGTGTTAGCAACTGTACAAACTAAGTTTGCCCAAACTAAGTTGTTAAACTGTGGATTATACCTGTGTGAGTGTCTCTTGGTTCACACATATTTACAACTATGGATTATCATGATACCTGTGCGAGTGACTCTTGGTTCCTACATATCTACAACTGTGGATTTATGGGACCTGGGCGAGTGTCATTCTTGGTTCATACATATTTACAACTGTGGATTGCTATGGTACCTGGGCGAGTGTGACTCTTGGTTCATACATATTTTTTCTCTTTCAGAGCTTTACATGTCATCCCATTACCTTCTTGCTTGCATCGGGTTTTGCCTGAGAATCAGAGCCTATACTTACAAATTTTTCTTTGTGGATAACTTTTATCCCTTGGGCTGCTCTTAGGACTCTCCTTGCCTTTGGTTTTGAAATTTTAACTGTGTCAAACATCATCATTCTCAAAACATTGTTTTTACTTGACTCCTTGGTATCAGCTCATTTTTTCTCCTTCCTTTCTACCACTTCCTCATGAACCCTTGATAATTTATAAATTGTTATTTTGTCACATTTACACTGTCCATCTCCCATCATTCACTTTTCTGTTATCCATCCCCCAGGGAGGTTATATGTAGATCCTTGTAATAGGGTCCCCCTTTGTACCCCACCTTCCCTCCACCCTCTAGTATCACTACTCTCACCACTGGTCCTGAAGGGATCTTCTGTCCTGGATTCTACTTCCACCTCCTGTCTGTACCAGTGCACATCCTTTGGTCTAGCCCAATTTGTAAGGTAAAATTGGGATCAAAATAGCCGTAGAGGGGAGGAAGCATTAACAACTAGAGGAAAGTTGTTTCCTTGTTGCTACACTGCACTGACTGGTTCCTCTCCTCCCTGTGACCTTTCTGTAAGGGGATGTCCCTTAGTGTTAATTTTATGGATTTTTGCTACTTTTGTAGTTTAAATTGTTCTATGCATTTTGTCAGGGTTCTCTTGTAGTGTTTTCCTTAATTTGTGTGTGTGTGTGTGTGTGTGTGTGTTTTGCTGGCTTCTTCTCAATCCCTTTAACAGCAGTGGATTTGGTTTCTGACAACCAAGTTCTCAAGTTACTGTCAAGGAGCTGCTAGTGAGTTTTCATACAATTGTTGACCTTTAGTTTCCTCATCCCATTTTCTTCTTCCCATATTTACATCCACTATCCTTTAGCACTCTCGGCATCACTCATATATCAGCTGCTTCTACTTGTAGCATTATTCACAACAGTCAACAGCGGTGGAAACCTAAATGCTCATCAATAGAAGAATAAACAAAATGAGACAGTACTTAGCCAGTAGAAAAAGTCCTGAAAAGGTTCAGGATGGAGTTTGAAAACATTATGCTCATGAAATAAGCCAAGTACAAAAGGAGAAATATTGCATATAAAAGGGCAAGTGTACAGAGATCTACGTTTATTAGTGGTTACCAGGGATGCAGGGAGAAGGGTAGGAGTTATCAGTCTCTCGTTGATTGATGGGTTGCATGTGACTGTTGTCAAAAGTTGTTTTGATGAAAAGTAATGATAGATGTTATATTTACAATAATCACACATGCACAAACTGTTAAGGCTGTTTATATACCACCATACACCTTTTGGTATTTGGGACTGGATTGGAAGCTTAAGTTCATGCTTTCAAGGGACATCCCTGTTAACTGGCCTAATAATGTGTAGTTCTTCTGATCTACTTCCTAATTCATTGTGCATAGGATCTTAAAGGTTTCAAAGTGACCATCCAAGGCACAAAGGGCTCTATTCACCTGGAACAAGAGAGGAAGGACAATTGGGAATAGGATATGGAATATGACTAATTGCACAGATGAACAATTGCTTCCTTTTCTTTGAAACCCTTAGAACTATTCAAGTACAATCTTCTAAATTGGTCCAACCAAAAGCTCAATAAGCTATTCTCTTCTACAATCAGACTAAATATAATGAAGTTTTAAAAGAAGAATGAAAGGAGAGCAAGAGTGTACACTGGGTGCGGGATGATGGGATTGACATGAGAAGCTGGGCCCAAGTACGTGTTGAGCATTTTCTTCAGGTGTTTGCATGGGCTTAATACAGGCTCCCCCCACCCCACCAGTTGCCTCAGTCTAATGTCCTCGAGGAGCTCTGTGTCCTGCAGGATAGCTCTCTTTACAGGGCAAAAAGAGTCCATGACACACTCCTCCAAGCTTGAGAAGTGAGGTCCACCAGTGCCCTCAGACCAGAGAAACTAGAGCACTGCTTTCAGAGTACTGCTTTCCTACTTCAGATGTAGATTCCCTAGGTTCCTAGACCATTTTCAGGTACCAGGGGTCTGGTGAACACCAATAGTCTAAGACTGCGCTGTACAAACATGCTCTGGGGGCTGAGCCCTGGTGACGTAGTGGTTGTGCGCGGGACTGCAGCCCACTGGGATAGAGGTTCAATTCCAGCAGCAAGGCTGGGCCTCCTACTCCCACCACCAGAGGGCAGTGACGCCCCAAAAAGAAAAATAAGCTCTGACAGGTATGGGTCTAAAGAGCCTTCTCATCCTACCTTGGGCCATTTAGTTTCTCCCAACTTTGAGACCTGCTCCCCCTCTCTAGCCTTCACCCCCATCTTGCATACACACATACTCCTCTCCCAGCCAAGTCCCACCACTCACTCGGGGTGTCTCTAAGCTCAATACCTACAAGCCATGGGGACAGAGCCTATAAGCATCCCTCAATGAAGATTACTGGTGACCTGATTTCTCTTGCTATACCTAGACTTGTCCTCAAATTCAAATTCAAGGCTCTCCAAGAGACTTCTACCTTTGTTACAGCCCCCTTACCTTCCAGGTGTGTAGCTGAAGACCTGTTGGCTGACTGCTCCATGGCTGCCAGTTAAAAACATACTGCCCAGTTTTTAATCAGAGGAAGGAACCTCTTTTTTTTTTTTGGGGGGGGGGGGTAGGCATCACTGCTCTCTGGTGGTGGGAGTAGGAGGCCCAGTCCCACTGCTGGAATTGAACCTCCATCCCAGTGGGCCGCAGCCCCACGCACAACCACTACGCCACCAGGGCTCAGCCCGGAACCTCTTATAACAATAAACCCACAAAGCTGGAAAGCAGCCTTGAAGATAGGGGTGAGAAGGCTAGAAGAGGTGGTGAGCAGAGTCCTACTTAATCCCTTCTAACCCTGGGCTTCTACTTAAACTTCTCCAGACTTCTGACGCTGTGAATTCCAGTGTCTCACCCCTTCTAGGTCCCAAAATCATTTTCGTATCTCCATCCCTCCTAGAACAAGGTCACACAAGTCATTCAAATGTACCTTAAGTTCAACAAGTTCTCAACTAGGTTTCATGGCTAAAGAAGGGGAGGAAGCATTGACCTGGTAATAATTAGGGTTTAAGAGGTTAGTACAAGAAAAGAGGTTAGTATCATTAATACAACCCCTACCCACCATGGGACCATGAACCCCAGATCCTCTGAGACTAACACCCACACACAGACATTTGTGAGGTTACTTAGGCTGAGAACCCATTCAAATGCTTTCACGTCAACTGGCTCTGGGCAGTATTTTTAGGAAGGAATGGGTAAAGAACACCAGCTTCTTCACCCTCAATGAATTCAATCTCTTTCCACGCCCCTCTCTTGTGGCTCCCCTCCTCTTAACTCTATCAACCGTTCATTCTCAATTTCTCTCTACAATGCTTGTTTGCTTTACAGAGAAACTGCATTCCAGCGGTCACCATTCTGAAGACACTGATGCAAGCAAACCCCAACACTCTTCTGAAGTCTGAAAGGCAAACACACACTTTGAGATTTTAAAGTAATTTATATAAAAATAGTTAACCTACAATGCTTTTACCACCTGGAAACTAACAGCATAATATACAACAAATTTGACATGTGTGGAAATTTCTGTATTTTTTTTTAAGAAACCACCACCTTGGTCTAGGTTTTTTAGAAAATAATATTCTTTTGAATAAAATGAAAACATTATCATAGGCAAAACTTAATTTAAGTCAAATCATATCCATATTTTTGCTGTGGGGTCAGATGAACAGTATGTACGCACAGGTGTTTTCCATGAAACCTAGACAGGGCCTCTCCTCAAGATCTCATGTCCACAACCTGTGACTGGGATTCTGAGTGAGGAAGTTCTTTGCAGATAACCAATGAAAGTGGAAGGAGGGTGCAGTCTTCATGCCAGAAGCCAGGGTGGAAAATGAGGCAGAAATTGTGGCTATGTCCTGGTGTTTCCATAACAGCCAAAGGTCAGGCACAGCCTTTGCAGGCCATGATCCCCAGGCCAAATATGACACCCTTCCCACCCATCAGAGGGCCAGGTGTTTCTGAGACACACAAACACACATACCCTCCACACTCCGGCCTTCCAGACAATACCACCCCATGAAGTGATCATGGAAGGGGTCTTGACCCCTTCTGAACAACACCTGAAACCTGTTCTCTAGGATTTGGGGTACAGGGGATCCCAGTGATGGGGTGAAGTGGAAGGCAGGCAGAGTCCAGAGGCTAGCTACCTGAGGAGGCACAGACGGTGAATAAATACACGTGATGCTGCGGGGCCGGCCCGGCGGACAGGAGCTTAGTGGGAAGTGAGGGGACACAGTGGGACAGAAGCATGCATGGCAGCCCAGCCCACCCTGACACAATGCTCCGAAACTAACCTGAGACCACCCACACTGATCCCAGCCAAAAAACACACACACACATACACACACACACACACACACACACACACACAATGGCCCTAGGTTGGGCACCAGGCCACTGCTCAGAGTTCCGTGATGTGCATGGCAGGTGATGATGGAAGGGGGCCAGGCCGGAGGCGCCGAAGATGGCAGCAGCGACACAACAGGTGGCCATCCAGTGGGTAGCAGCGGTGTCCATCCTCCCCACTCAGCTGCAGGCCACAGTCCTATGGAAGAACACAGCACAGAACTCAGGGTAAGAGGGGAGTACTTCATATTAGCACAAGCAGAAATGATGGGTGGGTCCTTGAGTATCTAATCTTACCGGGGAAGGATGAAGTGCCCAGAGTTGGACACTGGGGATTTGAGGTGAGATACTGAGGGAGGAGGTTGCTGTGGATTGAATTGTTAACTCTTAACAATTCTTAATTATACTATGATTCTCCACATCATGTAATTATCCTCCATTCTGTGATCCGATTATCCTGTGTGTTATAAAGCCTAACGTCTCTGATGTAAATAAAGCAGGATTAGAGCCAATTAAATTAATGAGGCAAGATTCGCTTTACATAATTACCATGTATCTTTAAGTCAATTTTTTTTTTTACTTAAAAGAGATTAAACAAGATCAGAGTGGCCTTCGTAATACCAAGGAAGAAGACCTAGGAGCAGAACTTGTCCTATAACCCCAGGTTCCTTGTGCTGAGACCCTCCTTGACTCAGGAAGACTGATGCTGAAACACAAGGAACACTGGGCCCACAGGTGTGAACAGGAGACAAAGACTTTCCCCCAAGTATTTCTTTAGAGATGGTGCCATGAATTTAGACCTGTAGTCTAATCTGTAACAGAATAAATTTGCTTGTTAAAGATATCCATTTGTGGTATTTTTGTCATAGCAGCACTAGATATCTAAGACAGGGGAAGTTGAACAGAAGGGTGGAGAGGGAGCTGGAGGTACATGTGAATGTCAAAACACTGACTTTAAAGACAAAGGAAAACAACAAACAAAGCCAAAAGAGTTGATTAAATTTTCTCAAGAGTAACGTTAACTGGACAAGAGAAAATGCCGAAGAACTGAGCCTTGAAGAGTTCATCGACATTTAAAGATGAAAAGGGAAAAGTAAGCAAACTTTAGGGGAAAATGAAAATGACAAAAATTTAAAAGTGGGTTGTTCTAAAGGCTAAGTCAGGAAAGTTTGTCACAGAGGAACATTCCACTTGGGGGAAAGCTTTGAGTGAACAGGAAGGTAACAACTGAGAACTGTCACAGAATCTTCCTGAGGGGATTTGGTGAACTTGACAAGTGGTGAGGCAAATACTTGACCAGAGGCCTTAGGAAACAATGGGAAGAGCAGAATTAAAGGCATCCAGTTATGGCCCTCATTTTGCCCTTTTACTATTGCCACATGTTTATTAGTTAATTTTCTATGTTCAAAACATCACATTATCTTTAAATGACCTTTGTTAATAACTTACAGAAAATGTAAAGGGTAGCCATGAGAGACATGCCATCAGTCAGTGGTGCCTAGCAAGACCTGCAGGACTACTTTTTCCTTCATTCTTTCAGATGCCCACCACCACAGGGTGGCTCTGTGATCACATTCACTAGATCCATGGCTGAACCTTACTTTGCACCTGTAATACTTGTTGGCCAAAGACATTGAGACCAATAGTTGCCCCACTCTTCACAGTGAGAGAGTGGAATTGTGGCCTTATGCCCACCCACAGACCACCGACAGCTCTACAGAGAACCACAACACACCAGAGAGGGGAGCCTAGAGGGGCTTGTAGATCCCAATTCCCACCCCATAGTTCCCTGGAACCTGTGAGACCAGGTGACCTACTCTCACACGTGCACAGGGCACCTGCTTTCACAGCTCAGAAGGTGGTTGCTCACAAGTGCTGAGATAAAATCTTGTCCAGGATGGAGTTTCCTCAAGGAGCCAGTTTCCTTTTCTGGATCAATCATTAGCTACTTGAAAGCATGCTTTCTGACTCTCAACATTAACATTTCACTAAGAATCAAATTCAGAAATCACAAGGGAAAACTGAAGTTCCCAGGACATTATGCCTGTAGGGCAGGCAAAGTTAATACATCTGAGAGTTTGTTATGGCCTTTACCACCCACTCATCCTGTCCAAGCGAACCTTGGCCCCTTGCAGACCTTGACTGCTCCTGGCTTCTATGGATTTCTTTCCCACTAGATTCCTCCCCCAGGGATTCATTTCTATTGAATATTCCTCACAGGAATATTCCTGTTTATCTCCGGGTCTCTAATCACACAAACCCTTCTTGGAACGTTCCTCCTCGTTCTTGTTCTCTCCTTCTCAAGCCCCATTTACAGCTGCTTTGCCTTGAGGAGTCCTTTACAGACTGGTGCTCCAGACTGCCCTGAGGCCCAACTCCTTCCTCTAAAACTCTCCATGAATGATATTCTTCATCCCTTGGCTCCAGCTGCCATCTATTTGCCATGATAGTGCTCTGCTTTCTGGGCCAATGCACTAGTGTGACTGGACTATCTGTCTCAACCCCAAACAACTAAAAGTCACAACAAAATATATAGACAATGATTTTCAGATTATGGACAACAGGCAATGTATCTGAGAAAAAAGAAACATGTGAGGTGAACCCTATGATTGCCCCAACTCATTGTCTAGTCTCCAAGCTTCAGGAAACCTTACCTTTGTAGTACTTGATGTACTATCGAGTCAGTTCCAACTCATAATCACCCTATGCACAGCAGTAAAAAACACTGGCCAGCCATGCACCAATCTCTTAATTTTTCTTAGGTCCGAGCCCATTATTATAGCCTGTGACAAGCCATCTTGTTGAGAGCCTCCCTCTTTTTCATTGTTCCTCTACCTTATCAAAGATGAAGTCTTTTTCAAAGGAATGGTCCCTCTTGATAAAATGTCCTAAGTAGGGCTGAACCCTGGTGGCATAGAGGTTGTGTGCGGGACTGAGGTCCACAGGGTTGGCGCTTCATTTCCAGCAGCAGCTCTCCAGGAGCAAGGCTGGGCCCCCTACTCCCACCAGGGCAGTGATGCCCACAAAAAAAAAAATGTCCTAAGTAAATGAGAGGTCTCTCCTCATGCTCACTTCTAAGGAGCATTCTGGCTGTATGCCCTTCAAGACAGATTTGTTTGTTCTTCTGGCTGTCTATACTTCAGGTACTTTTAAATACTCTTTGTTAACAAATGCATCAATGTTAATTCAAATGCATCAATTTGTGTCTGGTCTTTCTTATTCACTGTCCTGCTTTCACATACATATGAGATGATTGATATAATGGCCAGCGAGGGCCCTCAAAGTATTATCCTTGCTCTTCAAGACTTTACAGTGCTCTTGTGCAACTTTTCTCCAATGTAATTCATCATTTGATTACTTCACCCTTGGAGGAACCCAAACAGTGATACTCACTCCAGTTGAGAATTCAAGGTAGTTACTGGGCAGAATATCAAAGCCATGTGTCAATGACTCTCAAATTTCTACACTAACACTACCTACTGGAGATCGACATATGTGTGTTTCCAGCTACTGAAAGGAATGTATAGTACCCTCCTTCTTTTGTCCTGCCTCCTAACCTCAAATCCCCATATCCAGCCAGCACTCAACAAATCTAGTCCCTTATACTGTCTAAGCAGCAATCAAATCAATCTTATTTTCTGAACCCAGGATCACAACCCTGACTCAGTTTATCATCCCTGGTCAGTATGCAGAATTTTAAACATTTTCTATACCTTCTCAGGGCCCCCACCCCCACATTCTCTTCCTCCCAAACTTTCTTTACATTGGCAATAAGTGCCCTTTCTAAAATCCAAAAACAACTTGGTCATCCTTTAAAATTATTCTCCATTTTCCTAAGGTTAAGTCCACAATCCTTAGTTCACATGGCATTTTGTCACGAGCTCATGCCAAATTCTCAGTCAACTTCCAATTTCACTACCTGGAAATATTTTAATTCAATGGCTAACTCTTACCCATCCTTTAAATCTTAGCTTGGGTATTCTTTCCTTCAGAAAGTTTTCCTGACTTTCTATGTCTGAGAGGGGGTGTCCCCAACCACCCACCTTCCAGAAGGTCCCAAGCTCACCTCACAGTGATAACATTCCACATGGTAGTCTCTGTCCATGGAGACCACACGAATGGTTGTCTCACAGCCCTGGAGAAAGAGACAGGGTTTGAAGGGGCTTAAAGCATACTCTGCTTAGAGCACACATCTACAGAACATAGGACGCCTACAGTGGATGGATGCTGATTCGTTCCTGTGTGAGCAATGACACCAGTGGTTTCATGGGGGCTAAACCAGTGGGTTCACAAGAATGGATATGCACGCACCTTTTACAGTTTCACTGCAACCAAGAGCATACACAGGTGCAAGTGGCAGCTGTCAATGAATGTGAATGTGGGTAAACAGGTATGCATGTCATTTTCACTTCTTTGGAGTTAGGAAAGACCACTGCTAGTGCAGCTTATCCCAGGCACTCAAGCCTGGGGTAAAACAAACACACAGAGGATGACCCAGGGGTCTTTACTCTGCACCATCCACATCCTTCTCTCTTCTGCTTCCCCACAGACCTCAGTTTGCAGAGCTGATCCAACCCAGGGAACAGCCCTTATGTCAATGGAGATGGAACTAAGAGAGGCAGCAGGGAAGCCAAGCAGCAGGGTCACCATTTTCTTCTACCTTCTACCACAACTGCATGCAAGGGCCCAACACACATCTCTCACCCCTGAAGGATATAGGGCAGGAGAATGTACTCCTCCCTCCCAATGTGGTTCCACACCTGGGACAGACCCAAACAGGACTGAGCAGATGCTGGGCTGGACCAGGTGCTTAAACATCTCCAGGTGAGTGGTTCCTACCTGTGCAGGGAGGATAGGACGGGCACAGGAGGCACATTTTGGTGCAAAAACCCTGGAGGAATAAAGGAAACCAGAAGTCACCAGCTGAGTGACCTGAAGGCAAGGGCACAAGGACATCATGTCCACCCACAAAATGACCCAAGGATCCAAGCATCTCCTTTGGGGACAGAATAGCTTCTGACGTGTATTCTTAGCACTAGCCTTTTTATCTGGCTCTCCAATTTACCTATAGCTTATCACCTTTGGCAGGATAGTTCTGTCCTCCCTCTCCCTCCTGCTTCCTGGATTTCCCTGCCCCTCCCTGACTACCTATCCTAGAACCTAGAGCCACAAGGGGAATGGTGGCAAGGCCACTTCCAAGGGTAAAAAGAGACAGGGTCCACAGAGATCCATGGTTGTCTTCCCAGGTAGAAGCAGCCTTGCCTGCTCCTGGGAACAGAGGGATAGATGCTGGCTGGCAGCTAGCAGAGTCCTCGCCACAAAGAGAAGTGGAGCATGGAGGGGAAGGTAGGGGGAGGAAAGAGATGACTGGTGGCTAGATCACAAGAGAGAGAATCCCTGCCCCGATCACAGAGAGATTACAAGGAGAGGCTGGAAGCGTCTCCATCTGCACTGTCTATGAAAAGGCCAAAAACAGCAGAGCATATGCAGGCAGGGTGGCCAGAAAAATTCAAGGAGGAGCAGCATGAGTCCCATCTGCTCCACAGTGCTGGCTACTCACGTGTGATAGTCTCTGACACAGTAGATGTTGTTCTCCATGTCCACAGTGAAGGGCACCCCGTCCAGGCACTCATTACACACAGAGCACCGGAAACAGCCTGGGTGGTAGGACTTCCCGAGGGCCTGGAGGATCTGAGGGTGGGAGGCACTGAAGGGTCAATGCAGGTGGAAGGCTAAGCACAGCCCCCAGAAGAGGGTCTGGTCTGAGCCCCTGGCAAGTCTGGAACAGGTGAAAGGATGGGGTCCTCAGAATCCACCCTGATCACAGGAGTGGGGGCTCCAGGAATCTGGGAAGGGGGTAAGTTCTCACCATCTCCATGATGAGGTGTCCACATACACTACACTTGTCAGCTGTTTGCTGGAACCCGGAGTACTGGGAGAGGACAGAAATCCAGAATGTGAGGTTACAAGGCAGACATCTGCCTCTGGGCCTCCAATGTCCATGTGAATTAGGAGGATCCTCCACCTTTGGGGTCCCCTCCTGACCAAGTCAGGCCCACAGTTTTCACTCACCAGGAAGTCCTCCTGGCAGTACACTTTCTCACCCACATTGTAGAAGGCCTTTCCTCGGAGACGTCTTCCTGAAAAACAAGGATCAAGATGGGGTCACTGGACTGCTGCAGTCTAGGAATAGGGCATCTTGTTTTCATCTCTCAGTACCTGTCTCCAACATATGAGAAATGGAATTACAGGTGGATTTAAAGTATTCTTTTGGAGATTTTGCTGTTATTGTTATAATAATGACTTTTTCAGAAAAAAAAAATTAAACAGAACCTGGTGTCAACAAACTACTGTAAATGTATAAAGAACTACCTTTTAAATAGAAATCATCTTGATGAATAAAAAATACATCCACTTCAAGTTCACTTGAATTCAGAGTCAACTTCTCAGAATAAATTTCCTTATTCCACAAATACTGGAAGTACAATTTGTATCACATGAAGGAGCCTACTATTTAACATCTGTCTTGAAAGAAGTGAGGCCAGTGCTCCTTCAAGGTAAGGATGGCAAGACTTCAACTTGTCACATTGACACATTGTCAGGAGAGACCAGTGCTTGGAGAAAAGCACCACGCTTGGTAAAGTGGAGGGGCAGCAAAAAAGAGAACGATCGTTAATGAAATGAAGGCTTGACCGAGGCCTGCGACAATGGGCCAAAGCAGAGGAACAGCTGGCGGATGGAGCGGACAGGGCAGTGTTTCCTTCTGCTGTACATATAGTCCCTATTGGTCGGACAGATTCGATGGCGACTACTAACAACACTGGTGGGCAGTGGTGGCTTTCACCTCGAATGAAGAGGCCGAGGTTGGATTCATACCTAATAAACCTCATGCCCAACTCTGTCAATGAAGGCTGGCACGTTGCTGCAATATCGAACAGGTTTCGGCAGTTTCCAGACTAAGGTAGACTAGGACGAAAGACCTACTTCTTAATCTCCTTGTGAAAATCAGCCAATAGAAACCCTATAGGTGACAACAATCTAATGTGGCGATGACGCAGAGCTGGGCAGCATTTCATTTCATTGGGCACAGGGTTGCTATGGGTCGAGTGCCGAATCAACCCACAGAAACAATATTAAAAACATGCCTCTGTAAACATAAAAGCAACATCAACCCTCACAGCAAGATATTAGGGGCATGGTCATTAAAATGTAGAGAACTACAGACTGAGCCCTGGTGGTGTAGTGGTTGTGTGCAGGACTGCGGCCCACAGGGTTGGCAGTTCAAATCCAGCAGCAGCTCTCCAGGAGCAAGGCTGGGTTTCCTACTCATCCCCAGGGCAGTGATGCCCCCCCCCCCCAAAAAAAAAAGAATCTAGAGAACTACAATGCTAAACTAGGAATAAGAAGGAACTTCCTTAACCTAACAAATGGTTAGGTTAACCATTCAATGAAAAACCTACCAACGGACTACTTAATCTGCCAGCTGGTTGTACCATGGTGACATTCATATTGCTGGGCTGTTGGAGCTCATCAGTATTTCAAATACCAGCAGGGTCACCTATGGTGGGTGGGGTAGGGTTCAGCAGCACTTTCAGATTAAGGCAAACTAGGAAGAAGGAGGAACAGGCAGTCTACTTCTGAGGGATAAGCCACTAAAAACTTAACGGGTAGCTGTGGAATACTGTTTGATATAGTGCAGAAGATAACCATTCTGATTGGAGGACAAAATATGACCATGGAAGATTTGTTTCTTCAAAGTAAATCATGGATGGGGCAAAGGTTTCAGAACCTTCATGTGCTGATGGGGCACAACTTAAAAAGAACAGAAACATTCATTAATACACATAACATGGGGCTGAGCCCCAGTGGCGTAAGTGGTTAGGTGCGGGACTGTGGTCCGCAGGCTTAGTGGTTCACATCCACTGGCGGCTCTCAGGAGCAGGGCTGGGTAGCTCCCACGACCAACAGAGGGCAGTGATGCCCCCCCAAAAAAATTTTTTTTTAATTAAAATAAAGTGGATAATACACATAACATGGAATAAACAAAGTATGAATCTAAGAAAATTAGAATTTGTCAAAAATGAAATGGAATGCGGGCTGAGCCCCGGTGGCGTAGTGGTTGTGCACGGGACTGCGGCCCACTGGGACGGAGGTTCAATTCCAGCAGTGAGGCTGGGCCTCCTACTCCCACCACCGGAGAGCAGTGATGCCAAAAAAAAAAAAAAAATGGAATGCATAAAGATCACGATCGTAGGCATTAATAAACTGAAATGAACATGGACTGGCCATTATGAATTGCACAATTCTACGATTTAGTATGCCAGGAATGAAAAGTTCAAGAGGAAGAGTGTCACAATAATTGTAAAAAAAAAAAAAAGATATTTCGTTATTTTTAAAATCATTTTATTAGGAGCTCATAAAACTCTTATCACGGGCTGAACCCAGGTGGCGTAGTGGTTGTGCGCTGGACTGAGGCCCACTGGGATGGAGGTTCGATTCCAGCTCCACGGAGCAAAGGCTGGGCCTCCTACTCCCACCACCTGAGGACAGTGATGCCCCCCCCCCCACCACACACACAAAAAAAATCTCATCACAATCCGCACATATATCCATTGAGTCAAGCACATTTTGTTTTGTTTTCTTTTGGAGCATCACTGCCCTCTGGTGGTCGTGGGAGCTACCCAGCTTTGCTGCTGCTGGATTTGAACCGCCAAGCCAGTGGGCTACAGTCCCACACTCAACCACTTCACCATCGAGGCTCAGCGAATCAAGCACATTTTAACATTTGTTGCCATCATTCTCAAAACATTATCCTTCTACTTCAGCCCTTGGTATCAGCCCATTTTTCCTCTCCCTTCCTCAACCTAAATAATTTATAAATTATTTTTTCATGTCTCATACTGTCCAGTGACTCCCTTCACCCACTTTTCTGCTGTCCATCTCCCAAGAATGGGGGTTATATGTAGATCATTGTGATTAGTACCCCCTTTCTTCTCTACCTTCCCCTCCCCCTCCTGGTATGGCTACTCTCATTACTGGTACTGAGGGGTTCATCTGTCCTAGATTCCCTTGTTTCCAGCTCTGATCTGTACCAGTGTACATTCGCTAGTCTAGCCAGATTTGTAAGGTAGAATTGGGATCATGATAGTGGGGAAGAGGAAACATTAGAGAACTAGAGGAAAGTTGTACTGCACCCTGACTGGCTCATTTTCTCCCTACTACATTTCTGTAAGGGAATATCCAGTTGCCTGCAGATGGGCTTTGAGTACCTACTCTGCACACCCCATCATTCACAGTGATATGATTTTTTGTTCTTTGATACCGGATACCCGATCCTTTCAACACCACATGATCACACAGGCTGATGTGCTTCTTCCTTGTGGGCTTTGTTGCTTCTGAGCTAGATGACTGCTTGTTTATCTTCAAGTCTTTAAGACTTCAGATGCTCTATCTTTTGGTAGCTGGGCACCATCAGCTTTCTTCACCACGTTTGCTTATGCAACTGCTTTGTCTTCAGTTTCATGATCTTTCTTGAAGTATATTATCTACTATCTATACACTTGCATGGTTTATGATTTTCTCGATATCCTTTTTTTTTTTTTTTTAGTAAGTAGAGTTTATTTTAATGTAGAG
Source organism: Nesogale talazaci (assembly GCA_004026705.1). Lineage (NCBI taxonomy): Eukaryota > Metazoa > Chordata > Mammalia > Afrosoricida > Tenrecidae > Nesogale > Nesogale talazaci. The sequence continues at coordinate 55,193 of PVJH01004142.1, forward strand.
ATTTGCCTTCCTTTCTTTTATGGGTGCCAGGAAAAAAATGATTTCTTGTAGAAGGTCAGTAAAGATATGCTTCTGTATCTATTTCCCAAAATTTCAAGTTTTGTCTTTCATTTTTTAATATGGATAGTGAATTTTCTCAAAAACATGTTAAATACCAACTCAATCATCTACCAAGTTTCTAAGTCTATGTGGTTTGTTCCTTAACTCTCCTCTGTTCTGTTCCCCTACTCTTTGTCGATCCTTGTACATTACCAAATGAAGTTTATTAATGTAACTCTATGATACATATTGATACTTGGTAGGGAAAGTTTCCAAACCTTCTTCTAGAGCATCTTCATTGTTCTTGGCCCTTTGCTCATTTTTCAAGCTTCAGAATAGCTTGTCAAATTAATAAAAATCTACTTAATTGAAATTTCAATGGATTTATAGATTAATTTTGGGAACTCATATATCTTAGCTTTTGAATCTATGAATTCATGAAAATAGTAATTACTCTTTTAATAGCATATTGATTAATACCACAAGAATAATGTTAAATATAAGGCATGATTGTAGGTATGATTGCCTTTTCCAGATCTTATAATAAATTCTTATTTCACAATTGAGTATAATGTTAAAACAGATTTTTGGTAAGCAGTCTTTATTAGGTTTAGAATGACCTTTGTATTTCTAGTTGGTTAAGAATTTTCATTAAAAAAGGAAAAAGAGGCTGAGCCCCGGTGGCGTAGTGGTTGTGTGCGGGATTGTGGTCCACTGGGACGGAAGTTCGATTCCAGCAGTGGTGCTGGACCTCCTACTCCCACCACCGGAGAGTAGTGATATCCAAAAATAAAGAAAAAAGAGGGGCTGAGCCCCGGTGGCATAAGTGGTTGAGTGCGGGACTGCGGCCCGCAGGCTTGGCGGTTCAAATCTAGCGGCAGCTCTTAGGAGCAGCACTGGGTAGCGCCCACGACCACCAGAGGCAGTGATGCCAGCCCCAGTGGCATAGTGGTTGAGTGTGGGACTGCAGCCCACTGGCTTGGTGGTTTAAATCCAGCAGCAGCTCCAGAAGCAAGGCTGGGCTTCCCACTCGCACCAGAGGGCAGTGATGCCCCCCAAAAAATAAAAAAATAAAAAGGAATGGCAACAGGTGTGCAAATGTGGTCTGTATATAATTGAAGCATGTACTGATCTTAATGATGCGGTCCCAATAACATGATCTATTAAAGAAAAAAAAAAGGAGGGAGGGGCAAAGAGGAGCTTATCCCAAAGCCTCAAGTAGAAAATATTTGGAAATGAAGATGGTAACATGTGTACAAATATGCTTGCTACAAATGATGTATGGAATGTTATAAGAGCTGTAAGAGCCCCCAATAAAATCATTGGGAAAAAAAACCCAAAATATCAACAAAACAAAGCAAACTGAAGATCTCCATAAATTTTAAAAAATAATATAAGAAATTTCGTTATAAAGTACTGTTAAATTTTATTAACTATTTTCCTAGATCGACTGAAATGATTTCAGTTTTCCTTGCAGTATGTTAATAAGATGAATTATGCTACTGAATTTGCTGTTAATCCACCCTAGTATTCTTCAGGTAAATTTAGCTTGATCATGATATAATCTTCTAATTATACAAAGTTGACTTCAATTCCAAGGGAAGAAAATCAAATAAATAAGACAAGAAAAACTCCCATAACTGACCCAGCAATCCCTTTACTAGGCATATACCCAAAAGAGGCAAGAAACAAATTATGGCCAGACATCTGTGCTCCAATGTTCAGCGTGGCACAGCTCACAATTGCAAGGAGTTGGAAACAACCCAAATTTCCATCAACTAGTGAATGGATTAAAAAACTGGTACATATATATAATGGAGTACTACGCATCGCTGAAAAAGGAGTGATGAACACATGAAGCATATAGCCACATGGGAAGAACTGAAAGAAATTATGCTAAGTGAAATAAGCCAAGAGCAAAAGAAAGTATAAATACAACTTGAGTCCGCTGAGGTAAGCTTAAAAAAAATGCAGGCTGAGCCCCGGTGGCGTAGTGGTTGTGCGTGGGACTGAGGCCCACTGGGTTGGAGGTTCAAATCGAGCAGCAACTCTCCAGGAGCAAGGCTGGACCTCCTACTCCCACCACCAGGGCAGTGATGCACCCCCCACCCCAAAAAAATGCAAAAGGAGCCTAGGGAAAATGCTACTGTGTACAAAAATCCCTGGGGTGAGGTCCAGGTAGTATGGCAGGGGCCAACAATATCCAGGGCTACATATGGTAGCCAACTAAAACGGAGGCAGTGGGGAAGATAGCTATGTGTAGCAGGGGAACAGGACACTAACCCACCCAAGGGGAGGATATTGTTTATATCTCCACAGGGAAAGAGGGACCAGACTTAAATTCGGTGTTCCAGTGTGATGGCAAGGAGCGGGGAGTCAGTGGAGGGGTCTCAGAACCCAGCCACAACCCCAACTACGTGGACAGCTGTCCCTTCCCCCAGAAGAATTTACTTTAGAGGATAGTACTGATGCTGCAGCTCGGGGAGAGGGACATGTCTGACCAGAGCACGAGGGAGCAAATGAAGGGCGACGAAGAGAGAGTGGAGCCCATCCTGGCCCATCAAGCCTTGTAGACAATATCCCCACTCAGAACAGTTAATGCATAAGAGATATGACTGGCCCCACTATGAGACACAACATCCCTTGTTGACTCAAGGCCCTACGGGGACAACACTGGAGGCACAGTATCAGGATTGCACCCAGTCTGACCCCACCATACCAAGGCAAAACATGAAGACGTACAGCAGAGCAGCAGAAGAAGCAGGGCATGGAGGTCCCCAGGGAGTGCCAAGGATAGACTTTGAGGTTAGAGTGTGCATTCCATCCGACTCAAGTGGAGGACACTCTTAGAGGTCAACAAATAGACCTTGAATTATTTGCAGGTTTTTCTTTTTTATTATTCTTTTTCTTTTTTACTTATTTATATATTTTTTCTGGACATTGTTTTTTGTTGTTGTTTTGTTTTCTTTTGTCACTTCGTCTTGCTATGCCTTGTTTTTTGTGCTTATTATTATCTCTGTCTATCTAGATAAGATAGGCTAGTTGAACAGTTTGGAGAAAAAAATGGAACCGACGGTTCTGGGGGCACATAGGAGAAGGAGAGGTAGGGGAAAGGAAGTGGTGTGTTGACCAACCCAGGGACAAAGGAACAAGTGATCCAAAATCAGTGACAAGGAGGAGGATGTGCGAGACCGAGTAGGGATTGATCAAGGCAAATATAACAGAGAGGAATTACTGAAACTCAAATGAAGGCTGAGCATGATAGTGGAACAGGAGAAAAGTATAAGGAAATAGTGGAAACAAAGAACATTTATAAAGGTCTAAATAAAGGCATGTGCATAAGTAAATATATCTATATATGGTGATGGGAAAATACATCTATGTGCATATATTTATAGGTTTAGTCTTACGGCAGCAGATGGACATTGGGCCTCCATTCAAGTATTTCCTCAATGCAAGAGCACTTTGTTCTATTAAATAGGCATTCCATGACACTCACCTTCCTGACACAATCACTGAAGACAGAGGCGTTAAATTCGTTAAAGAAAGTTGATGATGCCCAGCTATTAAAAGTTATAGAGTCTGGGTCTTAAAGGGTAAAAGGTAAATAAGCGGCCATCTAGCTCAGAAGCAACAAAGTCCACATGGCAGAAGCACACCAGCCTGTGTGACCATGAGGTGTCAAAGGGATCTGGTATGAGACATCAAAAAAACATGTATCATTGTAAATGAGGGGGAATACACATTGGGGTCCCAAAGTCCTTTTGTACGTTAATGGGAAATCTCGACAGAAGGGTTGCAGGGAGGAGATAATCCAGTTAAGGTACAGTATAACAATGATGAAACATACAACTTTCCACTAGGTCTTCAATGCTTCCTCTCCCCCAACCCCTATTATGATTCCAATTCTACCTTACAAATCCAGCTAGACCAGAGCATGTACACTGGTACAGAAAGGAACCGGAAACATGGGGAATCCAGGACAGATGCTCAGTTACAAAAGAATTGTTTCCATGTTGAGCATCTATTCCCAAACAGCAAGTTGTGAGAACAGACACATCTGAATTCAGAAAATATGCTACATGTCCTTCTTGGATAACTACAATAATCTGATAAAGTCCACGATGGATACTGCAGTGCAGGATATAGCTCTTATAGCCATAGGCTTTATAATGCTTAGCAAGTAACTGGGTCAAACCCTAACATACTGCCATAGAGCCAACTTAACTCTACAGTACAGAGTAGAACTGCCCCTTTGGGTTTCTGAGATATGAGTCTTGACAGGGGCAGTCAGCAGGGCAAGCTAATAGATTCAAACCACTGACCTGGTGATTAGCAACGCAATGTGTACCCAATATGCCACCAGGGTTCCTAAATAACTGAGTAGGACTATGTAAATGTGAGGTGTTTTGGGCCCACCAATGGGATTAGATAGCTTGGGAATCATGTAAACAAAGCATATGAAAACTTTGGGTAGGACCATGCAAATAGTGTATTAAACTCTAACATGGTATTTGGTCAATTTTGTCATCTTATTGACTTTAAAATGGACCATCTCTGAGGGGCCAGCCCCAATCCCAACTACATGAACAGTTCCCTTCCCCACAGAAAAATTCACTTCAGAAGACACTAATGAAACTACAGCTCAGGGAGAGGAACAGGTCTGATCAGAGGACACAGGAACAAATGAAGGGAGAGGAAGAGAGTAGAGCACATCCTGGGTCACCAAGCCCCGAGGACGGTATGCCTGTTCAGGAGACACAACGTCTCTTCACTGACCTATAGCACTACAGGGGACAACACTGGAGACACAGTGTGGGAATTGGCCCATCTGATCCCACCACACTGAGACGAAACACTAAGGGTGTGCAACAGAACAGCAAGAGGTACAGAGCAACGATGTCCCCAGGGAATACCAAAAAATAGACTGTGGGGTCAGAGCATGGCACCCCATCAGACTACACCAGAAAACACTTCTGAAGGTCAACAGACCTTGAACTACTTACAGGCTTTTCTTTTTTAGACCTAGGGTTGGTTTTCCTCCCCCCTTCCAGATGTTTTGTTGTTGTTGTCTTGTTTTCTTTTGTTGCTTTGCTTTGCTCTGTCTTGTTTTTTGTGCATATTATTATTTCTGCAGGTCTATCCAGATAAGACAAGTAGGATACACAAGCTGGAGGAGAAAACAACAGACCAATGGTTCCAGGGGGAAATGGGAAAGGGGAGGTACGGGAAAGGAAGTGGGTGTTAACAACCCCAAGGAAAAGGAGATCCAAAATTGATGGGATGAGGATGTAGGAAGTCTGGTAGGGCTTAATCAAGGAAATGTAACCGAGAAGAATTACTGAAATCCAAATGAAGGCTGAGCATTAGAGTGGGACAAAAGGAAAGTAAAAGGAAATAAAGAAACTAGGAGGCAAAGGGCATTTATAGGGTCTAAATAAAGTCATGGTTGAGCCCCGGTGGCGTAGTGGTTGTGCGCGGGACTGCGGCCCACTGGGACGGAGGTTCAATTCCAGCAGTGGGGCTGGGCCTCCTACTCCCACCACCGGAGAGCAGTGATGCCAAAAAAAAAAAAAAAAAAAAAGTCATGTACATATGTAAATATATTTATATATGGCGAAGGAGAAATAGATCTATGTGCATATATTTATAGGTTTAGTACTAAGGTCGCAGATGGACATTAGACCTCTACTCAAGTACTCCCTCAATACAAGAACATTTTGTTCTATTAAACTGCCATTCCATGATACTCACCTTTCCAACATGAGCACTGAAGACAAAGCAGGTGCATAAACAAATGTGGTAAAGAAAGCTTATGGTGCCCGGATATCAAAAGATATAGTATCTGGGGTTCTTAAAAATAAACAAGGAGCCATCTAGCTCAGAAGCAACAAAGCCCACATGGAAGAAGCACATCAGCCTGTGTGATCATGAGGTGTTGAAGGGATCAGGTATCAGGCGGCACCAAAGAACAAAAAAAATCATATCATTGTGAATGAGGGGGACTATGGAGTGGGGACTCAAAGCCCATCTGCAGGCAACTGGACATCCCCTTACAGAAGGGTCTCGGGGAGATGACAAATCAGTCAGGGTGCAGTGTAACAACGATGAAACATACAACTTTCTTCTAGTTCTTAATGCTTTCTCTCTCCCACTATCAAGATCCCAATTCTACTTTACAAATCTGATCAGAGAATATACATAGATGAACTCCTCAGGACCAATAATGAGAGTAGCAATACCAGGAGGGGGAGGGAAAGATGGGGGGGAGGGGAACCAATCACAATGATCTACATATAACCCCCTTCCTGGGGGATGGACAACAGAAAAGTGGGTGAAGGGAGACATTGGACAGCATAAGACATGAAAAAATACTAATAATTTATAAACCGTCAAGAATTCAAGAGGTATGAAGGGTGGAGAGAGGAAAAAGGAGCTGATACCAACGGCTCAAATAGAATGCAAATGTTTTGAGAATGATGATTGCAACAAACGTGTAAATGTGAGGCTGAGCCCCAGTGGCGTAGTGGTTGAGTGTGGGACTGTGTCCCAGGGGCTTGGCAGTTCAAATCCAGCAGCAGCTCTCCAGGAGCAAGGTTGGGTAGCTCCCATGACCACCAGAGGGCAGTGATGCCCCCCCCAAAAAATTAAAAAATAAAACCAAATGTGCAAATGTGCTTGACACAATTGTATGAACTACCAATAAAATAATTTTTTTAAAGGGAGGGAAAAGGATTAAGTTAGTAGTAATAATTCAGTATCTACAAATTATTTAAATTTAGGGGAAAATAGCTTTTTTTGGGGGGGGGGGGACATCACTGCCCTCAGGTGGAGGGAGTAGGAGGCCCAGCCTTTGCTCCGTAGAGCTGGAATCGAACCTCCATCCCAGTGTGCCGCAGCCTTTTTTTTTTTTTTAAGGGGAAAATAAATAAATAAAATGAGTCATCTCAGGGGCTGAGCCCCAGTTGCATAGTGGTCGTGCGAGGGACTACAGCTCACTGGGATGGAGGTTCAAATCCAGCAGCAAGGCTGGGCCTCCTACTCCCACCACCAGAGGGCAGTGATGCTCCAAAAACAAAAAACAAAAAAAAAAATGAGTCATCTCAGAAGCAGAAAGTCATCTCAGAAGCAGATCTCACTCCCCTTAAGAAAGAAGAGCCAAAAAAAGACAGAAAGAACCAGAAGGAGAGCATGTCCTTTGAATCCCGAGAACACTGCACTGCACTAAAACTTCTCCTCAATCTAGGAGAGACTGGGACAGAGAGATGGCAGAGAACTGGTGGCCACCAAGGCAAGAGCAGCAAGAGTATAAAACAGGGTGGTGGGCTTTTCAGCCCAGGGAGCTAGGTTTGTTGACTCACAAAGCTAGGCTGTCTCTGAAGAATGGAATTATAAGTGGAAAGACAAGTGTTTTGTACAATAAGCCTCTCTGGATAATTGAATTAACTGCATGTATGCAGCTTTTATAGAATAAAGTATTGAGATGTTTAGTGTAAGCAATAAAAAAAAACCCCGCCAGCTTTCAAAGTTATGAAAATGTCTTAGCCATAAGCAAACACATTGAGAGAATGAGTCACTGGGTTGTCACCTGGCATACCAGAGCCTACCATAACAATGCCCTTTTTGGTGAGTAGTGATTGAGGTCTTAAAGCTTATGAGAAGTCATCTAAGATGCCACTACCGGTCTTCCTCATACAAAGCACAGAACAGGCCGAGCCCCAGTGGCGTAGTGGCTGTGCGCGGGACTGTGGCCCACTTGGTTGGAGGTTCAAATTCAGCAGCAGCTCTCCAGGAGCAAGTCTGGGCCCCCTACTCCCACCACCAGGGGGCAGTGATGCCCAAAAACAAACAAACAAACAAAAACAAAGCACAGAACAATAAAGAAAATTAAAGACCCAGGGAAATAATTATTTCTAAGGAAGAGTAGACCTTATGAACATCAACCTCCATGACCTTGAGACTAGGAGATCTGTGGAGTATGCAGGTAATCTGCTGGCCCACTCTGAAATAGAGACAAAAAAGGTCCTGGATAGAAAGGGAGAAAAATGTGGAACAAATCTGAAAATAAAAATTTTAAAAGACCTGATGTACTGGTCTGATACAGACTGGGGGAACCACAGAGGCTATGGTTTTTCAGTCACCTTCAACCTAAACTTGAACTTAATTTCCATTACTTCACTTTCAGCCCAACAATAAGCAGGACTGAAAGGTCATTAATAACATCAGGGAGATACACACACCTCAGGACAATCAACCATAAAAGATCAAAAGATAGCATTTGTCCAGGATAAAGCTCAGAAGATAGGTGCCCCAGTGTAGAACTAACTGGCCCTGTTGTTTCCAAGATTGTAGAGGCCCTACACAGGAGTAGAAGGCCTCTCATGAAGCCACAGGAAAGAAGGATAGATGGACATGGTAAACTGGGCGGGAAATGAGAATGTTGCTACATTGTGAAGATTGCACTCAATGTCATGAAAAAAAATGTTTCAGAATCACTGAATGGAAAATAAATTTGCACTGTAAATTTATACCTAATTCACAATAAACCCCCTAACCAAACTCATTGCCAATGAGTCTATTCCAACTCATAGAGATCCCTGTAGCATTCTCAACACTGTCAATCTTTTTTTTCAGTTTCTTCCTGAACACTGTACATCTTTATAGATTAGTCTCATCTTTCTTCTGCAGAGGCTGATGCGCTTGAACCACCATCTTGTGGTTAGTAGTCCACTGTTTACTTGATAGTGTCTCTAGGGCTTCTAATCACAATTAGTAAAGTTACACACACCACAAAACAAAAACTGCAAAAGGGAGCATAAAAACTAAAAAAAAACAAAAATCTTATTTAAGGGTAAGGTTTAAAAGAATGACAAAAATCAGAGTGCAGATTTATTCCAGTGATTACATTAAAATCACCTTTTAAAATATTATTTTGTTGGGGCACAGACAATGGGGAAGTGAGTGAAAGGACACAATGGCCAGTGTACGATTTGAAAAAGTAATAACAATTTGTAAATTATCAAGGTTTCATGGGGGAGGAAAGGGAAATATGGGGAATTGGTACTGGGGGCCTGAGTAGAGGGAGGATGTTTTGGGAGTGATGATGGCAACAAGTGTGCAGATGTGACCTGCAGACAACTGATGTATGTATGGATCGTGATGGGAACTGTATGAATCCCCAATAAAATGATTCATTTTTTAAAAAAAGGGAGGAAGAAAGAGGAGCTTATACCATGAGCTCAAGTAGAAAACATTTGGAAATGAAGATGGCAACATGTGTACAAATATGCTTGATACAGATGTATTGAATGTTATAAGAGCTGTAAGAGGCCCCAATAAAATCATTATTTTGAGAAATTATTTTGTCTAGATTAAATTACAACACTTGCAATTTAGAGTATACATAAAATTAAAAGAAAAATAAATTTAAAGGGAAGATTGGTCCCAAGTCCAGGAGGGCAGCTGTCCCCTGTGGTCAGCTCACTAGCTCCTCACCTACCTCCCAAGGGCAGCAGATCTTCCCATGGGCCTGCCTCTCAATAGCAGGCCAGGTCCAGAAGGAAAGGCCACAACCTATTTGCATAAGATTATAATAAACCTTCTCTGCATTCCAGCCTTGGGCACAATAATGTGGTCCATACCTAGAGCTTAGTTCTCTCTGTTCAAGGTGCAAGGGGGTAGGGGGCGAAGTTACCTACCACATGAGTCGCAGACGAAGCAGTCAGTGTGATACAGGCTCCCCATCGCCTGACATGCCTGCCTTGCTCCATAGATACCAAGCCCACACTTGATGCAAATGCCTACGGGAAAAGACACAAGAGAGAACAGGGTTTACTTAGCACCATGAATGGAGAGTCAGATGGACATGCATCTGACTCCCCACCCTGAAGCTGACCAGAGTCTGACTTAGGCAAGTTAACTTCCTTAGGCTTCCAACTCTTGGTTACATATGATTAACATGGAGCCAATTATAGTTTGGTGATGCTGCTGTTTACTTGTTTTTATAACAATTTTTATTGTACATTAGGTGGAGGTTCACATTTCAGATTATCAACTTTGTATTCAACATATTAAACTACTAATTAGCCCATCCAGTCCTTGATTTCTCTTCTCCCTCTTGTGGACTTCCACTGAGCCCACGCTAACACCCATCTACATCTAGCTCATCGCTTAATCTTCTCTCCCTGCTGTTTCTGTTTTGAAGATCAATGGTTAGCCGAGTACCTGGCACAGAGTCAGAACTAACTAAAGCTGTCCTCACTTTATTTGATAATGATTATTATCAAATATACAGATTTATGCCTAAAAAGTCATGGGCCCCTGTGCCCATGACCTGCTCTTGGACTAAGATATCATCTTTTTTCTATGAACAAAATCATGTCCTTCAAACTGAAAACATATTTTCTGATACACAGAGCTAAGATCACACAGGCAAGCCTCTGGACAGTCACTGACCTTCTCAAGCAATACTTTCCTCTGACCATAAATCAAAATCAAACCAAACTCAGTGCTCACTGAGTCAATGCCCACTCTTACCGACCTTTAAGGACAGAGCAGAACTGCCCCTGTGAGCCTCCGAGGCTGTGATTCTTTTTTTTTTTTTTGGGGAGGGGGGGGGCATCACTGCACTCCGGTGGTGGGAGTAGGAGGCCCAGCCCCACTGCTGGAATTGAACCTCCATCCCAGTGGGCCGCAGTCCCGCGCACAACCACTACGCCACCGGGGCTCAGCCTGAGGCTGTGATTCTTTATGGGAGTAGAAAGCCTTGCCTTTATTCTCTTGTTTGTTTAGCCAGACACTGATGGCCTGTCCCACCATTGTTGGAGATTCTGCAGTGCATGAAATGAAGGCCCTACCTTCAAGGAGCTCCCATTCTGTGAAGGAGACAAAGACTACCAGTTAAGCCATATGTCAGATGGAAATATGAGCAATGGAGAAAAAAAAATACAGCTGACAGGTTACTGGGGAAGGGTCACTGACAAAGGTTTAAAGGAAATGTGGGAGGGAGGTGGTATGCAAGTATCTGGGATTATTGGATGAAATTGGGAGACCATCCCTGGTATGACAAGGTAGGCAGCTCAGCAGCCAGGAAGGTGGGCAGAAGGGAGGAAAGAGCAGCAATGGCAGGTGAACTCCCAGCTCTAGCCCTGGTCATGTCCCTTGCCCCATCCGGGGAGTAGGGGGAGGGGGGAAATGCCTAGACAGTCAGAAGCTAGCCAAACACCTTCATAGTTATCCAGGGTCTCCATACCCAGCAGAGCATGAAGATGTGCTCTTTAAGTTTCCAGGCAGTCTAAGAAATGGTGCCCCTTTTCACCCCCTCTTGCTTTCTACCAGATCCTTCTCAACAGATCCATGCTCAAACCTCTTGCACCATGAAGAGGCCCCGTGACTTCACCAGCAGTCCCATCTGCCCACACTGCAGCCATCCCTAAATGTCTGCGTCTGTGGACTCTGAGATCTGACCTTGCTGTAAGTGGGCATCTACTCTTTGCTTTCCAGGGTCGGAATCTACATCGGGCCTTCTGTTTTTCCTTCTTCCCCAGCTTTGTCCTGGGTCCCCCACGCCTCTCAGAGAGACCCAGGGGAGAACGAAGTCACTGGTCCTCAAAACTAGGTAGGAAACTAGGTAAAGGTGGCCAGATGGGGACCCAGGTGAATAAAGGAACTGCTAACAAACATCAGAGGTGATGGCTACGCCCAAGCTCTCCTGATAGCTACTGGGAAGGAAGCAGGCCAAGTATTGCCAAAGATTCTAATTCTCCAAGGAAAACTATGTTTGTGAAATTCTTTGTTACTGAACGTAATTACTTATTTACATGCTTTGAAAATGTAGGATTCAAATAAACCAAGTCTATAAATTATGAGGGGCTGGGACTTCCCCAGTATTCCTGGGCAGTCCTTTTCCCTCCTGCTCACCTCTGCCCACAGAACACATCTCCATTTCCCAAACTGGTCCTGCCACTAGTTCCCTGCCTCTGTCTTCCTCGAATCCCACTCAGAGCCTTGGCTCCTTTTCCCCTAACTTTGACTCCATCCCTTCCCTCATGAGTATATAGACTCTCTGCAATCCTCATGGGAACAGCTCTTCCACCCGCCGCCTCACTGTGTCACAGCCTGGTCCTCAACAACACAGAATCCCTCAATGCCAGCTGGACTTCTTTCTAAAGTAAACTCACCTTCACTCTTACCCAGAAGCTTTGCAAACCTACAAAGTCAAATGCCCAACTGTATAGATTTGAAGAAAATTGGTTGCCCAGAGGCTTGGCTTTTTTTGTCCAGTGTTTAAAACCCAGGAAAGTATCCCGCAAATCTGAATTTCCAGCTTGTCTTGAAAACCCACCTATCTGCTATCTGAAGCAGGTGCTGAGCTCTCCTTCAGAAAAAATGACCCAACAACCCTGACCATCTTTTAGCATCAGCCACAACACTGTCTCTATTACTATCTGGATCTGTAGCCACTCCTGCTTCACACAGAGATTGATTCCCAGGGAGCCATAGAGGCCCACAGAACACAGCCCTCTAGGCCCTGCAGGGTGCAGAATGCAGGTGGATGGGCAATCCCCTGAAGTGCACTTGACTGACACGGGGAAGACAAGAGATTCATAATAACACACCCCCCCCCACTCTGCTCCCAGGTCTCCCAAAACCTGCCAAACCACAAATTCTAAGCCTGCCATATTCCAGAGAGGCTGGAAACCCTTCAGTGCCTCCTATCCCAAAGGTAGGCTAACCCTTCTGGTTGTGTGTGACCTTCACCACCTTTGCAGGCAACACATTCTTTTTGCTAAGTGCCATCGAGAGCCCATGTACAAAGAAAACACTGCCCAGTCCAGTACCATCCTCACAATCATTGGTATGCTTGAGTCTGTTATCGCAACCACTGCTTTTCTACGCCTCTTTTGGACTCTGAGGCTCATCTTCCAGCATTATGCTGGGCAAAAGGCTGCTGTGATCCACAGGGTTTTTCAACAGCTACTTTTTAAAAAGCTTACCAGGTCTTTTCCTAGTCTGTCATGGTCTGGAAGCTCTACTGAAACTTGTCTGCTATGTTTGATCCTGCTGGTGTTTGAAATATCAGTAGCAAAACTTCCAGCATCAATCAAGTAAGCTCCAGTGCACATGTTACTTCCCTTATTTTGCCCATTCTTCCCTGTGATAGGAATGTCTCCATGTGGCCTCAGGCAGCCTCATGATCATCTCCCAAGACACAGGTCTAAGCAACGCTGGGCTGCTCACTGGAGCAAATGTGTGGTGGACACATAACCCAGGACTGCCTGTGTGCCGGGCATGATAGTCACCTGACCCTCTCCAGAGTCTGGGTGTCCTGTTCTCCTGAAAGGAAGGGAAGCTCCTTCCTGAGGCCTCACAGTACTTACATCCCATCTCTCTGAACCTCCTCTTTCCCCTAGAAGTCAGAGAAGAGTGAGCTTTGCCAGAGCAGGTGAGTCAAGATACCTTAGAAACATCCCAAAGCATGACTCAGAGGGAGGGCAACCCAATGAATCCTTTCTGCCCCCCCCCCATCACCCCGTTACCCCCATCGCACAGTAGACTTACTCTCCCTCCCACTACCTCTAATCCTCATCATCTCCCAAACCTGGGCCCACCTTCCCTCCAACACCCCAAACTACTGACCAAAGCGGGGGACACCGGGTCAGTGGGCACACCTGGGTAGGAGGCAAATACGGAGGGTTAAGAAACAAGAATCATCATAGAAAGTTTCTTCTGTCAGCTTGGTGGTTTTTTTTGGGGGGTGGGGGGGTTTGTCTCCAAGTTAGGAAATGGGCTATCTTCATACTTTACCATCTCCCTTGTGTGGCCTGATCCCCTAAGGGCAAAACCGCTGTTCTAAGAAACCGCACAACAGCTCACAGAACCTCTGAGAAGAAAAGCTGCAGGAGCCACTTCTCTCTCATCGTGGCCTCCGCTGCCAACGCCAAGCCCGAGCCCATCCACCCAACAACACTGCTCCTCCTAGCGCGTCTCCTCTCCCCGGCCAGGCTGGACCCTCGTTCGGGAGCCGGGGAGCTCGCGGCGCGGCGCGGCCGATCTTGCTCACCGAAGTAGTCCCGAGCGGTGCGCGCCTCCAACGCCCGCTCCAGCTCCCGGGTGAGCACCTCCAGCCGCCGCTCCGCCGCGCTCGGGCCGCTCTCCCGCCCCGGGGGCAGCTGAAGCGAAGGCAGCGGGAAAGGGGCCTGTCCGGCAGGCTCCGGAGAACGAGCGGGCGCCGGGCAGGCTCCGGGCAGCAGCAGGTCGGCGTAGGCGCCGGCAGAGCCGCGGGAGCCGAGGCTGGACACACTGGAGCGGGCGCTGCCCACCGACGGTGGCCCAAGTCCGGGGCGCGGATCCGAGCGGCCAGAGCGCGGGCTGCCGTGGCGCTGGTCGTAGCCCAAGCTGATGCCGCTGGAGCGGGCGCTGCCGCCGCCGCCGCCGCCGTCCGAGCCGGCCAGGCTGGCCCGCGGGCTGCCCGCAAGCTGCGCGCTGAGCTCGGGCGGCCCCGCACGCCGCGGGCCTCGATCCCCGCGGCTCAGCCCCTCAGCCCCAGCCTCCGGGCCGCCGCCACCCTTCCCTCTGCGGCCCAGCGCCGGCGCCGCCTCGTCTCCTAGTCCGGCCCGCGGCCCCGGCCGACCTCGGGCCTGGGAGTCGCTGGCCGGCTCCAGCTCCCGCAGGGCCAGCCCGCCCAGGAGCAGGGCCGCCTCGTCCGCGGCCGCCCGCGAGCGCTGCATGGCCGGGCCGGCCGGCCCGAGCGCGTCACCTCCGCCTCCGCTTCCCGCCGCCGCTCCGGCCGCGCCGCCGCATCGTCCACTCGAAGCCGGGAGCCAACCCCGGGACCCCTGGGCGCGGGGCGGGGCGAGGCCGCAGCCCGGCCGGGCTAGCTCCGGCGGCCCGCGCGGGGCGGGGCGGGGGCGCGCGCGCGGGGCGCCAGGACGCGCGGCGGCGGCGGCGGCGGCGGCGGCGGAGGAATGCGCGCTTGGCGGCGTGGGGCCGCGCCCGCGCGGGCGGCGGAGGGACTCCTTTCCCGGGGCAGGAATGCGAGGAAGGAGACGGCGCTGCGGCCTGTGGAATGTGGAGGCGTGGCGGCCGCGGCGGAGCGGCCAGGGCCGCGCTTCCCCGGAGCTCGGAGGGCGGCCGAGGCGGGCGGGAGCGCCAGGGCGTGCGGGCGTGCAGCCGGGAGTTGTGTGGGCCCTCGGGCTGGTGAAGCGCGAGGCCGTGGCTCCGCCGCCGTCAGTCCGTGGTGCGCGTGGACCTCCGAGCCCCCTGAGAGATCCCCGATTCCCGCGGGCCGAGCTGGAGCACCAGCAGTTTGTCTAACGTTCCCCAGACCCCCACCCCTTCGTGCCGGCGGCCTCCTTCTTAGGCGAGGACGGACCCTGCTCCTCCCCTGACTGACAACCCGTCTCGGGCCCTGTGGCAACGCACTGGTCTCTGGAGCCCCAACCCACTGGTGGAGACAGCCCTTAGCTTAGTGCTAGCACCCGGGTGGGGTTCTTGGCGAGGGTCCCCAAGGCCAGGAGCAGGCCTCGGGTGTGGGGTCAGTGGTTGATGAACCTTAGCCACGATCACCTGCCTTTTCCAGACCTGAACTCAATGTCTGGGATGAGGTGCTCAGGGAGTGTTCCTGGGACCGTTTGGACTGCCAAGGTTCCTGGGGCAGACAGGACCCCTAGGCCTAGTAGGTTCCCAGACTCCCACGAGCTGAGCTGAAGACATGGGGCTCTCAGAGGGACAAGAAGTGACTAGGACTTTATCCCTAGGATCAGGAGCCCTTGTCCTACATTTCAAGCAACTAAGGGCACAAAGAATCTGGATAGGAACTTGCCCTGATGCAGACCGACCTCAACATTTCAGAAGAGCCAAATGCAGGAAATTCTCTTCAGCTGGCAATGGAACATGAAGTCTGTCATCAGATCTCTCACACACCGTCCCAGCCCCGACTGCACCCACTACAGGACTTGGGGCAAGCATTCGGGAGTGAAAATACCCAGGGTAATCACCAAAGGAAATACAAATTAAGTCACATTTCTTTGATTGAATTATCATTTAACACTACTTATTGGCAAGAAAGTAATGGAGAGGCATGCTTTTTTTTCCTGGTAGCATAGCTTGATATATTCTTTCAGGAGAGCACGCTAGTGGATCAGAATCCTAATTAAACAAAAGCACTTCAACAAGCAGTAATGATCCTTCTGAAATTCTGTTCTAGGGAAGTAATAAAATATAGGTCATATCATAAGTAGTTTATAAAAACCCAGACAAGTTAAGTACAAAAGTATTTATCACAGCAGAATTATGTAATCCATATAGTCTTGAAATCACCAGCTTTCTGAAAAGGAGTTCAGAGAACACTCTGCCCTCAAAGGCACCGCTGAAATAATTGCCCACTTCAAGTTTGCAAGATTTAAACATTAAATATACTGTGATCTTTGGGCCAGCTAAAACACATTAATAATAGCAAAAGAAATCAACAAAAAGGGCTGAGCCCCGGTGGCATAGTGGTTGTGCACGGGACTGTGGCCCACTGGGATGGAGGTTCAATTCCGGCTCCCAGGAGCAAAGGCTGGGCCTCCTACTCCCCCACCAGGGCAGTGATGCCTAAAAAAAAAAAAAAAAGAAATCAACAAAAAAACTAAAACAGGGCTGAGCCCCGGTGGCGTAGTGGTGCGCAGGACTACGACCCAC
This sequence comes from Nesogale talazaci, assembly GCA_004026705.1. NCBI lineage: Eukaryota > Metazoa > Chordata > Mammalia > Afrosoricida > Tenrecidae > Nesogale > Nesogale talazaci. The sequence goes on from PVJH01004142.1 coordinate 71,915, forward strand.
TGGGTTGGGAGTTCGATTCCAGCAGTGGGGCTGGGCCTCCTACTCCCACCACCGGAGAGCAGTGATGCCAAAAAAAAAAAAACTAAATGTCAATGTTCTATACTGAAATAGTTATAAAGTACTTCTGACTTAAAATTGTAATGTTAAGTGGAAACAGTGTCCTGAATTGTGTCATCTCAATATCTTACCAGTCTTCCAACTCCAGTCTTCTTTCTTATCCTCACTAAAGACCTGTTGAGTGTTCTTATTTTTATGCCTTTATCTGAAGGGGGGAAGGGGTTGGGGTTGCACAGTGGGGAATAAAAGGTAACAAGGCTTATTTATGGGACTTAAAACACTGTCTCTGATATGGTCATCACTCTCTCTCATCTTGTATTTCTTGGGCTTAGTGCACTGTTAGTAACTTTGGAACCAGCAGCTTTCAGAGATCAGCAGAGATAAAACACTACTTAGTATCAGTTTGCCAATTTCCATGATTCAAAAGCTCCCACTATGGCCAATTTCAAACTACAGGGTGGTGTCAGAGTTAGGAAGAGATGGGGGAAATCAGTTCTCGGAGCAAGTGAGTTGCCTTGGGTACACTGTCTGGATTCCACTTTTAGAAAAAGGAATGGTTTCATCACAGAATTCTTCAGCCCAAGTATGTAGGTACTGGAGGTCTCTGTAGGTAAACACAGAGATCACTCTTAATCTAGGCAAATAAACATGCACAAGAAGCAAAAAACACTTTAGGAAGAACATATTTTCTTTACCTAGTAACCTTATCCCTCGATTCAGGCATGAAAATTTCTGTCCATATTTTATATTACAGCAGAGTCTTCAGATGATCTACAATTTTTTTATTTAAAAAAAATTTTTTTAGGCATCACTTGCCTGGTGGTGGGAGTAGGAGGCCCAGCCTTTGCTCCTGTGAGCGGGAATTGAACCTCCATCCCAGTGGGCCGCAGTCCCACGCACAACCACTACGCCACCGGGGCTCAGCCGATCATCTACAACTTAATGGGGAACAGCTACTTGGGCATGGCCAGATCCTTGCAGCTCTGCGAATTATATTTTTTAACACAAGGTTGATCTTTGAGTGCTGATGGAAGATGCCACAGGGACCAAGCTTCTGGCAATCTGCCCCTAAGCTTGTCAGCAAACATAGCATGTCCTCAGATCACCATCTACTACCCCCCAGTTTTATTCACAAGTAATTTACATAGCATGTAATTCAATTGTTTAATCACTCAGGTATACCATCACCCCCACATAAATTTTAGGGCATTCCCCCTTCCCATGATCAAATCATCTAAGATGATTCATGCAATCATAATCCATTCTAGTGCTCCCTCCCCCCCCTCATTAGTTACTCCCGAAATCCCTTTTCCCGCCCTATCTCCCCCCCAAACCCCTGTATGCCTGATATCCTGTTATCCCCTTGTATATGTTACTGTCATTAGATACTCACTCCTCCTGTGCTTCACAGTTGGAAGACCTAACAAATCAATAGATAACAGAATCATGCTAAGGTGGTAAGGGTAAAAACATAATAATATACTGACAAACATATTAATGCATAGAAAGGCAAAGACACACACCCCCAACAATAATCAAAAAGTCAGGGAAGACATTTTTGTCATGGAACCAGTAAGAGATACCCAGAATAAATGTAGGTTATGTCTATAAGGTGGTCAAGTGTCAGAATTCCCTCCAGCATAATTAAGATTGCAATGGTCGCTGCCTGATAGTAAGGCTGTTCAAGTCTCTTGCCTGTGGCTTGATCATCTCCCAGTGGTTCAGTCTGACTAGATATTCTGCAGGTGGATTTGGGGCTGCCACTGTCCTCCATATCTTTCTACAAATTAGGTGTTCATTATTTTTGCTTTGATGTTTATCTCCTCACCATATTCAAATTTTGAAATTGGCGTCTTTGCATCACACAAACTAGTGTGCTTCTGCCATGTGGACTTAGTCGACTCCTTGCTTGGTTGGCTGCTTGTTTAAATTCAAGCCTTTAAAACCCCAGACACTATTCTGATTGATACCCAGGTACCATCTGTTTGGGGTTTTTTTTTTTTACCACCCATATCTTCAGAGCTCATTTAATGAAGGTGAGTCGCAAGCAGGGTCATGATATAAGAACTAATTGCTCTTAAGTTGGAGCTGGTATTTAGTGCAAGCCCAAAACCCATTCCTGGATCTTTGTTGTGGTAATTAAGTAGTTAAATAATATCTTGTTAACTTAAGGATATTAAGAGTGACGGGGTGGACTAGCCTGACATTTAAGTCTCAGTCTAATGATGCCTTCTCAGGAGGATTCTGACAACTTCCTTTCTCTGTTTCACCTTCCTGTTGAAGATTCACACTCAGAGAGCTGGAGAAGCCAGCGCCAAGATGCTTCCACTGGCATTGAATCCACAAGACTTTTCACCCACTGGCCTGTGATCTTCCTGTCTTCAGCATCATTGCATGTGCTGTGTAAGTTTGAAGAATTCATGGTTTAGTATCAGACATACGGGTTAATATCAGACTTAAGGACTTGATCTGGACTGAGGTGGGATGTTTTCTCAACATACAATTGCTCTTTAATATACAAGGGATATCCCCCCCCCCAAAAAAAAAAAAAGAAGTAAAGCTCCACTGGGCAGAGCTTTTATAGTTTGCATTTTTCCCACTAGATGAGCACTGAGCAACTCTCTCTTAAGTTATTGCACTACTAAGTAGCTGTGTTAGTATGGGTAGACTAGAGAAACAAATTCAGAAACACTCGTGTGTATAAGAGTTTTATATACAAAAGCAACTGTACATTAAGAAAATGTCCCAATCCAGTCCATCCAAGTCCATAAGTCCGATATTAGTCATATGTCTGATACCAATCTATAAGTCCTCTTAAGACTCACAAAGCACATGCAATGACACCAGGACAATCACAGGCCAATTGGTGCAGAGTCTTGTGTATCTGGTGACGTTGTAAGCATCTCAGCACTGGCAAGGGGCTCTCTGTGGTTTCTCAAGCATCGCAGCATTGGCAGGAGTCTCTACCTGGCTTTGCTGGTTTCAGAGATCTGATTCCATCAAGTCCATATAACTTCTCCTCCGGGATGTCTCACGGGGAGTCAGCCTTGTGTCTTGTCAGTAGAGCATCTCCAAGGGACTGAGTAGTGAGACTCTCACCTCCAAGGGGGAAATGTGGCTGGATTTCCCAGAATTCTCAGGAAAAAAACATGCCCACACAGAGGTCTCATTGGCTATCTCCAGATTGATAGGCTAGACTTCATGCCTATACTCTTAATCCTCAAATTCACACCAGGTTAGCTGACCACCACAGTGGCATTGCCATGGAAAGTTCTGTCTGGTCACAGTGAATTTTTTTCATACAAGTAATTTCACTGGAACCTTGATTTTTGTGATGGCTGATTTAAGAGAACATCATTCAGCTATGAAATTTTGTTTCCTGCTTGAGAAAAATGCCACAGACACTGTTGTGGTGTTACACGACTTACAAGGACAGTGTTAGGGGGGAAACTCAAGTGTACAAATGGTTTTCTCATTTCAAAAAATTATAATGTCGGTTAATGACAAACCTCATTCTGGTTATTCGTCAACTTCCCAAAAGGATGAAAATTTCAACAAAAGTCATTCACTTATGCTCAATGACCAACAACAAACCATTGAGATGATGGGGAAGTTATCTGGACTATCTTGGAGCTCCATTTAGCAAATTTTAACGGAAGATTTGGGAATGAAAAGGATTACTATAGCAGGGTCAGGATTGTACCCAGTCTGACCCCACCACACCAAGACAAAACACTAAGGGTGTAGCAGAGCAGCAGGGGGAGCAGAGCATGAAGTGCCAAGGGAGTGCCAAGGATAGACTTTGGGGCCAGGGTGTGGCACCCTATTGGACTCAACTGGGGGACACTCCTGGAGGTCAATGAACAGACCTTGAACTATTTACAGGGTTTTCTTTTGTTATTATTATTTTATCTTTTTACTTATTTTTTTTGTGTGGCTTCACTGCCCTGGTGGGAGTTGAAAGGCCAGCCTTGCTCTTGGAGAGCTGCTGCTGGATTTGAACCATCAACCCTGTGGGCTGCAGTCCCGCACACAATCATTAAGCCACCAGGACTCAGCCTCTTTTTACTTATTTATATATTTTTCTGGACATTGGGTTTTTTGTTGCTGTTGTCATCATTTTGTTTTTGTCACTTCATCTTGCAATGTCCTGGCTTTTGGGGTACATATTTTTATCTCTGCAAGTCTATCTAGATAAGATAGGCTGGATGGACAGTCTAGAGGATAAAACAATGACACTGATGGTTCTGGTGGGGGGGGGTCCTTAGCGGGGGAAGTCATGGAGATTGGGAAGAGGGGGAAAGGAGGTGCTGTTGACTAACCCAAGGATATGGGAACAGCAAGTGATCCAAAATCAGTGACAAGGTGAGTGTGAAAGGCCTGACAGGGATTGATTAAGAGTAATATAACAGAGAAAAATAACTGAAACCCAAATGAAGGCTAAACATGATAGTGGGACAAGAGGAAAGTAAAAGGAAATAGAGGAAAGACCTGGAAGGCAAAAAGGCATTTATAGAGGTTTAAATATAGGCATGAACATAGGTACATATATTTATATATCACGATGGGGAAATAGATCTACATGCATACACTTACAGGATCAGTATTAAGGCAGCAGATGGTCATTGGACCTCTACTCATATACTTCCTTAACGCAAGAACATTTTGTTCTATTAAATTGGCATTCCATGATGTTCACCTTCCCCTCACTATTACTGAAGACGAAGGTGTGCATCAGCAAAAGTGGTGAAGAAAGCTAATGGTGCCCAGCTATCAAAAGTTATAGTGTCTGGGGTCTTAAAGGCTTGAAGGTAAACAAGCAACCTTCTAGCTCAGAAGTAACAAAGCCCACATGGAAGAAACACACCAGTCTGTGTGACGATGAGATATTGAAGAGGTCAGATATCAGGCATCAAAGAACTAAAAATTATATCATTATAAATGAGGGAGAATACAGATTGGGGTCCCAAAGCCCATCTGTAGGTGAAGGGTTGTGAGGAGGAAACTAGCTAGTCCAGGTACAGTATAGCAACAATGAGATATGCAACTTTCCTCCAGTTCTTAAATGCTTCTTCCCCCCAGCTATTATGATCCCAATTCTACCTTACAAATCCAGCAAGACCAAAGGATGTACACTGGTACAGATAGGAACTGGAAACATGGGGAATCCGGGACAGATGATCCCTCAGGACTAGTGGGGAGAGTAGCCATACCAGGAGGGTGGAGGGAAGGTGGGATAGAAAGGGGGAACCGATTACAAAGATCTACATATACCCTCCTCCCTGGGGTACAGACAACAGGGAAGTGGATGAAGAGAGACGTTGGACAGTGTACAATATGAGAAAGTAATAATAATTAATATATTATCAAGGGTTCATCAGGGAGGAAGGAACTGGGAGGGACGGGAAATATGAGGAGCTGATCCCAGGGGCTTAAGTGGAGAGAGAATGTTTTGATAATGATCATGGCAACAAATTTACAAATGTGCTTTGCATACAATGTATGTATGTATGAATTGCGATGAGTTGTATGAGCCCCCAATAAAATGATTTAAAAAAAAAAAAAAGAAAAGAGTTTCTGTAAAATTGTACTTTAGGTCTGAGCCCCGGTGGCGTAGTGGTTGTGAGCGGGACTGCGGCCCACTGGGACGGAGGTTCAATTCCAGCAGTGGGGCTGGCCTCCTACTCCCACCACCGGAGAGCAGTGATGCCCCCCCACCCCCAAAAATTGTACTTTAGGTTCTGTCTGTCCAGGAAAAAGATTGTGAAGTAGAAACATGTCATGCTTTGAAAGAACAGCTTGGAAGCAACCAAGAGTTTTCCCCCAAGATCATTACTAGTGACAAGACATGGTGCTATTCTTACACCCTCCAAACAAAACCAAACATCAATCAAACTAGTGGAAAATGCCATTGTCACCTCAGCCTCCAAAAAAAAAAATCTTGTCATGTGAAATCAAAGATCGAGATGATGCTCACTTGTTTCTTTGATGTGAGGGGATAGTGCATTTGAAGTTCATTTCACCAGGTCAGACTGTTAATCAAGCTTTATATTTAGAGATTCTAAAAAGATTGCATAACAGTGTGTGACAAAAAAAGGTCCTGATTTGTGTCAGACGGGGGGCGGGGGCAGGGAGGGGAGAGACTGGCTTTGCCGCCATCACAATGCACTTGCTCACGCAGCCATCTCAGTGTGCCAGGTCTTGGCAAAAAGCAGCATACCTTTCTTGCCCTTACTCACCTGACCTCACTCACGCAACTCCTTTTTGTTTCCATAAATGCAGAGGGACATTAAAGGACAGAAATCTGATAACTTAGAAGAAGTGAAGAAAAAAATGAGGGAGATGCTGTTAGTCAACCAAACAAATGAATTTGGAAAATGTTTCCAAGAATGGAATTTCAGATTTGATCAACATGATAAAATTATTTTGTAAAAAAATTAATTACAGGGCTGAGCCCCGGTGGCGTAGTGGTTGTGCACGGGACTGCGGCCCACTGGCACGGAGGTTCAATTCCAGCAGTGGGGCTGGGCCTCCTACTCCCACCACCAGAGAGCAGTGATGCCCCCCCCAAAAAAATTAATTACATAACTTTGAAAAAAATCTAGCCCCCAATAAAATGATTTTAAAAAATCTATTCCCTTACAGAAGGGTCACAAAGAAGAGATAAGTCAGTCAGGGTGAAGTATAGTACCAGTGAAACATACAACTTTCCTCTAATTTTTTAATGCTTCCTCCCCCGCCCCCACTATCATGACCCCAATTCTACCTTACAAATCCAGTTAGACAGAGCATGTATACAAATACAGATAAGAGCTGGAAACACAGAGAATTCAGGACAGATAATATTAATAATGAGAGTACCAATAATGAGAGTAGCGATACCATGAAGGTGGGGGTAGGAAGGGGGAACCAATCACAATGCTATATAACCCACTTCCAGAAGGATGAATAACAGAAAAGTGGATCAGTGTGAGACAAGGAATAATCATAATAATTTATAAATTATCAAGGGTTAATAAGGGAGTGTGGAAGGGAGGGGGGAAATGAAGAGCTGATACCAAGGGATCGAGTAAAAATAAAATGTTTTGAAAGTAATGATGGCAATAAATGTGCTTGACACAATGTATATATATATGGATTGTAATAAGAGCTGTATGAGATGCCAATAAAATAATTAAAACATATAGAAAATAAAACTAAAATAAAACCAAACTAAAAATCTTTTTTGTTTTTTGGGGGAGGGTACCCCCTCATAAAACCCTTTCTTTGTTTTTGTTTTGTTTTTTTTTTTGTTTTGTGGGCATCACTGCTCTCCGGTGGTGGGAGTAGGAGGCCCAGCCCCACTGCTGGAATTGAACCTCTGTCTCAGTGGGCCGCAGTCCCGCGCACAACCACTACACCACCGGGGCTCAGCCCAAAACCCTTTCTTATAGACATATGAATGTCTCTAGGTTTGTTTCTCTAACATACTGTGATACTGGGAGTGGGACTGGGGTTTCAGAAAAACAAATCTTAAAGTGTTAGTCTGGTTTAACTAGAGAAAAATTAATTTACTGTAACTTGGGAGCCAATACATAAGTCATCTCCATCCATAATTCAATCATGCGAAGGATAATCATGGAATTCTTCCATAATCATATGTTTCTTTTCTTTTGGGGGGGGATCACTGCTCTCTGGTGGTGGGAGTAGGAGGCCCAACCCCACTGCTGGAATTGAACCTCTGTCCCCAGGGCCGCAGTCCTGCGCACAACCACTACGCCACCAGGGCTCAGCCCCATAATCACATGTTTCTAAAACGTCCTTTTCCTTCCTGGACTTCTTCACATCACCTCCTTCTTATCTCTCCTACCCCTCAATATCCCCCTTCCTCCAAACCCATTAAAGTTTCTTTCCCTGTAGGCTCAACATCCCTGGATTTCACTTACTGAGCAATAAGACAACAAATAACAGTTTCAAGGTAAGCCCCAATGGCAAAGCCCCTCTGAGATACACCCTAATATAAGTGAGCATAAGCAGAATATAACAGACTGACCGTCAAAGGGCTGTCGGGATAATACATGTCTTAATATGCCATAGAGGGCATTCATGTACCAAGACCTTCTTTGTTCATCAACCAACAGTACACCACTCTTGGTACAACTGTCTTCTACCTTAGATACCTTGTGTTTTCTGGCCCAGTGGGTTTTCCAGGATGCAGCCTCTGGAGCATGACGTGCACCCTGACATTCAGGACTCAGTGTCCCACTACTCTGTGGCCTGAGGCCTGGGTTCCCAGGCTACTCCCAGACACCCTAGGTCAATTCTGTCCTCCTGCTGCATGCCACTGAAGACCTTCCCTCCCTAGTGACCCCAAGAGCATCCTTAGACTCTCCTCCCCCCACCTGATGGTCAGCCCTTCCTCTCCTCCTATCAACCGGCGTGCATCCAAGTTCGCCCTGACATTACCATTCCCTCTCCCCTCTCCAGTGGTGCCCCTGCCATCAGTAGGCCTCATCCCTCTGACAGGACCACCTCCCTGTCTAGAGGACCTCTCCCCAGATCCACATGGCTACCACTCAGCAGACAGCACACCTCCTTCCTAATCATTGATTCCAGCTGTTGTGAGGTAGCCTCCGGCCAAGTGACCTCCACTATACTTACCTGGAGCAGATGATGAGTGCTTCATCTGCACTGGTCCAGCTCTTTACCAGGCCATCGGGTGTTCCCCCAGAAGACTGGATGACATGCAAGCTCGAGTTTCTGCCTCTACTGCTCATTCCTACAGCAGTGGACTCTGATAGTATTTGTCCTTTTGTGCTTGACTAACTTCATTCAGCATGTCTTCCAAATCCCTCCACGAGTTGAGGTGTTTCATGGTTTCCTCACTGTTTTTTAGGAATGCATAGTAGTCCATTGTGTGTATGTACCAGAGCTTCTTTATCCACTCTGTTGTTGATGAGAATTTAGGTTGTTTCCAGCTTCTTGCTATTGTGAACTGTGCTGCAATGAACATGAGAGAACAAACATGTGTTCGTGCTGTTTCTTTTTTTGGATATATGCCCAGAAATGGTATTGTTGGGTCATATGGTGGTTCAATTTCCATCTCTTTTAGGTATTGCCATATTGTCTTCCACAGTGGCTATACATAATTACAAGTCCACCGGCAGTGGATGAATGTTCCTATTTCCCCATACTCAACAGCCAACATTTATTCTCATTAAAAAAAAAAATTGGGCTGCAGTACTGGGCTCATTGTTGTTTTGACTTCCATTTCCTGGAGCATTTTGACTTTCCAATCCTGGAGCATTTCCTCACGTGTTTATTAGTGACTTGAGTGTATTCCTTTGTGAATTGTTGGTTCAGGATCAGATCCCCATTTCATCACCCATTGCTAGTGAGGAAGTTGCTTGGCTTTGCTGCACACCAGGCATAGTGTTTCATTGCTTTCAAAGGTTTATACCTATGTTGACAGACTGAGGGCAGTGATGCATGGAGAATGAATAGATGACACAATGTGCACTCTAAGTAAACTTCTGGGGACTAGTTGTACTTTTTAGAGTCAAAGAAACCTCCTGAAAGATTTCTACAGTTCAAAGCCTGAGGGACTTCTGAAGTTCCCATTCTTCTCAATTATATCCATAGTCTATGATCTACACAGCCAAATGATTTTGCATAGTCAATAAAACACAAATAAGCTTCTTTCTGGTACTCTCTGAGCTGACCCACCTGATGTGAGACATGAGATCCCTTTTTCCACTTCTGGATCCAGTTTGAGTTTCTGGTTCTCTCTCAGTGTACTTCTGTAATTACTTTATAAATTATATTCAGCAAAATTTTACTCACTTGTGATATTGATATGTATTTCCTGGATAATGGTCCAGTTTCTTTTCTTTGGAATGACTCTAAATATGGATCTCCCTCAGTGGGTTGGACAAGTAGTTGTCGTTCAAATTTCTTTCTTATTTTTAAAATCATTTTATTTTATTTATTTATTTATTTTTGTGCCATCACTGCTCTGGTAGGAGTAGCAAGTCCAGCCTTGCTCCTGGAGAGCTGCTGCTGGATTTGAACTGTCAACCCTGTGGGTTGCAATCCCGCAAACTACCACTAAGCCACTAGGGCTCCGACTCATTTTATTTTTTTAAATCATTTGAACCCTTGATAATTTATAAATTATTATTATTTTGTCATATCCTAAACTGTCTGATGCTTCCCTTCACCCACTTCCCTGCTGTCCCAGAGAGGAGGCTATATGCAGATTCCTGCAGTTGGTTCCCCCTTTTTACTCCACCTTCCCTCCACCCTCCTGGTATCACCACCGATCCTGAAGAGGTCATCTGTCCTGAATTCTAAATGTTTCAAGCTCCAGTGTTCATTCCCTGGTCTAGCTGGATTTGTAAGGTAGAATTGAATCATGATAGTGGGTGAGGGTTAGCATTTAGGAACTAGATGAAAGTTACATATTTCAAAATAAAATAAGAAAGTTACATATTTCACTGTTGCTACACTGTACCTTGACTGACTCATCTCCTCCTTGTGACCCCTCTGTAGTGGGATGTTGCTTCACCTACTGATGGGCTTTGAGTCCCCAATCTGTATTCTCTCTAATTTATAATGATGCAATTTTTAGCTCTTTGATGCCTGATACCTGATTCCTTCAACACCTTGTGGTCACACAGACTGGTGTGCTTCTTCCATGTGGGCTTTGTTGCTTCTGAGCTGGATGGCCACTTGTTTACTTTCAAGCCTTTAAGACCCCAGACACTATAACTTTTGATAGCCGGGCACTATCAACTTTCTTCACCACTTTTGCTTATGCACACACTTGTCTTCAGTGATTGTGTCAGGAAGGAGATCATCATGGAATCCCAGTTTAATAGAACAAAGTGTTCTTGCATTGAGGAAGTTTGAGTGGAGGTCCAATGCCCATCTGCTGTCTTAATACTAACCCTATAAGTGTATGCACATTGATCTATTTCCCCATCATGATATATAAATATATCTGCCTATGTATATGCCTGTATTTAGACCTCTAAAAAATGCCCTTTACTTCCCAGTTCTTTCCTCTATTTCCTTTTACTTTCCTCTTGTACCAATATCATGCTCAGTCTCCATTTGGGTTTCAGTAATTTCTCTCTGTTATATTACTCCTAATCAATCCCTATCAGGCCTCCCACACCCACCTTGCCCCTGATTTTTGATCACTTGTTGTTTCCTTATCCCTGGGTTGGTCAACACCACCTCCTTTCCCACACCTCTCCATCATCTTCCAAATTTTTTATCATAGATTAGTGAGTGCTTAAAAAATACATTATGTCCCACCTGAATTTTGAGAACATCTCAAAAACATATTTGACCCATTGAACACGAATGACAGAAGAACTGATAAGCTGGGGAATGACATTAAGAGCACCCCACCTGAAGGAATTCATTAAAAAGGAAAGAAGAAAATGAAAAGGAAAGAAAAACTCAAAGTGGATGTCAGAAGAAACTCTGAAACTTTCTCTTAAGTATAGAATACCCAAGGCAAGTAGAAGAAATTATGAATTCAAAGAGTTGAACAGAGATTTCCAAAGGGAACTCCAGAAGATAAATTCAAATATAATAAATTGTGTACAGCATTAGAGTTAGTCAAAAAATAAAAAAATCTTACATAGTAAACTAAAGAAAATTCAAGCCTTGAGTTGCAATATTGAAAGATTTTATGGGTAAAATATTGTCTGATGCAGGACTTCATAAGAAAATGGAAGGAATACACTGAGTCATCGTACTCCAAAGAACTAATTGGTATTCAACCATTTCTAATGATAGCACATGATCAAGGACCAATCATACTAAAGGACTGAAGGTTCCAGGGATTGATATAATTCTAATGGAAATGTTTCAATAAGCCAACAAAGCACTGGAAGCACTTACTCATCTTTGCCAAGAAATTTGAAAGACAGTTACTAGACCAGTTGCCTGGAAGAGATCCATAAATGTACCCATTCTAAAGAAAGGTGACCAAATAGAATGTGAAAATTATAGAACAGTATAATTAATATCACATACAAATAAAATTGTGCTGAAGATCATCCTAAAAGCCGACATTGACAAGGAGTTGGCAGAGGTTCAGGCTGGATTCAGAAGAGGACATGGGGAAGAAAGGCCTGGCAATAGACTTCCAAAGGCCCAGCTGCTAAAAACTGTCTGGAGAATAGTTCTACTCTGACACACATGGGATCACCATGAATCAGAGTCAGCTTGACACAATGGAGGTATTTTTGTTGTTGATTTTTTTTGGGGGGTGCTGAAATCTGTGATCGAACTTTGTTGAATTTTAAGCTTCTTCAGTGACCTACATCCATGCTATAATTGTGCCCTAGAAAGGCTCAGAGGATTGGTTAGTTGATCAACTGATGTTTCCCCCTTTGCTGTATATCCACACAACAAAAGAACAGGGAAAGAAAGAGCAAGGGCATTTGTTCTAAATTTATGCATACACTGTAACTGGGATATTTGAGAAAGAGCTCCTAGAATCAAGAAAATACCAAGCAAGGAAAACCAAAAAATGAAGCTTGTGTCTTGGTGCTGTGCTACTGTGATCAGCTTCCTGGAGTGAGATACTTGGGAAAAAGGCTTTTCATCTGCTTAGTTTAGCCTGTCTTTGTTTATGGAAATTGCACCACTCATCAATATGCTAATGAGGGGAAAAGGAGTGTGGATCCCACCAGGTCATAAAATATGTAGGCTCTGGCACTTCTAAGACTTTGCTAACAATCTGTACATGTCTGATTCTGAAAACTACATCAAATGTCCTTTTATAGATTGTTGCATAACTCTCCAAACTCAGTGCATGCCAAATGACGTTCTAAGACAGCAGTTCTCAACCTGTGGGTCATCCCTTTCACAAGGTTTGCCTAAGATCATCAGAGAACACATATTTCTGAGATCTTAGAAACCCAAAAACCACACCTCTACCTGTCTCCAAGCGAGTCTGCTCACATGCAGATATGCCCACATACAAGTACCCAGCGTGATGATATCATCGCGCCAATCCTATCACATACACGCCACACAAATACTGGTGCATGTGACAGGGTTGGCGCCATTATGTACTTATGTGGACTAGTCACATGTGTGTAGAAAGGAGCTACTGTGTAGAAAGCAGCTGCTGTGTAAAAAACAGCAATATTGGGGATAAAATGACACTTCAGGAATTATAATTATGGAGTAAATGTAAAATCATGTATTGTAAAAATCATCAACTATTGCAAAAAAAAAAAAAAAAAGATCTGTACCATGGGAATGAATGCTGATGCTGATCAGTCTTTTGAGTGTTTGTTTCTGTTTTTATTTATTTTAAGTCATTTTATTGGGGGTTCACACAACTCATCACAATCAATACATACATCAATTGTATGCAGACCACATTTGTACATTTGTTGCCATCGGCATTCTTGAATCATCCTTCTTCTACTTACATCCTTGACATTAGCTCCCCATATTTCCCCTCCCTCCCCACTCCCTCTTCCTCATGGACCCTTAATAATTTACAAGTTGTCATATTTTGACACACAGTCCAATGTGTCCCGTCACCCACTTCCCTATTGTCCATACTCCAGGGAGGAGGTTATATGTAGATCCCTGCAATAGGTTCCCCCTTTTTACTCCACCTTCCCTCCATCCTCCTGGTATCACCACTCTCGCTACTGGTCCTGAAGGGATCATCTGTACTGAATTCCCCATGTTTCTGGCTTTTATCTGTACCAGTGTACATCCCCTGGTCTAGTTGGTTTTGTAAGGTAGAATCGGGATCATGATGGGGCAAGGGGAAGCATTTAAGAACCAGAGGAAAATCTGCATATTTCATTGCTGTTACACTGTATCTTTTTTTTTTTTTTTTTTTTGTGGGCATCACTGTTCTCCGGTGGTGGGAGTAGGAGGCCCAGCCCCACTGCTGGAATTGAACCTCCGTCCCAATGGGCCGCAGTCCCGCGAACAACCACTACGCCACCGGGGCTCAGCCCAATGACGTAATTTTTAGTTCTTTGATGCCTGATACCTGATCCCTTCAACACCTCATGTTGGTGGTGTGCTTCTTCCATGTGGGTTTTGTTGCTTCTAAGCTACATGGTCGCTTGTTTACTTTCAAGTCTTTAAGATGCCAAGCGCTACATTTTTTGATAGTCAAGCACCATCAACTTTCTTCACCACATTTGCTTATGCACACATTTGTCTTCAGCGATCATATCAGAAAGGTGGTTACGCAATGTTATGCTTTTTAGTTCTTTGATGCCTGGTGAGTTTCTTTGTGTGTGTGTGTGTGTGTGTGTGTGTGTGTGTGGTTGTGGGCGCTACCCAGTGCCGCTCCTGAGAGCCGCCACCAAGCCCTCGGGCTGCAGTTCCGCACTCGACCACTTACGCCACCGGGGCTTAGCCCCTGGTGAGTTTCTTTTTTGCAAACCTCGTGAAACAACAACTACTGAATGTGATGTATTTGACACAGTTCATTTCTGAAAGAGCCTAAGATCTCTTGGGGAAAAGTTTGTGGTATTTGCACAGATGGTGCAAGGATGTCGATCTGGATTTCAACATTTGGTACTGAATGAGTGACCTAAAGTCATTGGAACTCATTGTATGACTCATCAGCAAATATTAGCAACAAAGATGCTGCCACAAGAGCTATACGAAGTAATGAGAAGTGTCAATTTTGTAAGGAGCACTTTAAACAGTGGACTGTTTTTGCAACAGTACAATGAGTTGGATGCACCAAACAATGTTCTGCTATTTAACACTGAAGTGAGATGGTTATTGAGAGGAAAAGCTTTAAAACATGTTTTTGAGTTTCATGATGAACTCAAAACATTTTTTCATCAGAAAGCAAGATGCACTTTTCAGCTCAAAGCACTTTTCGGTGATAAAAATAAACTGCAGAAAATAGCTTACTTGGTTGACATCTTTGCCATCTTGAATGAGTTACCTTTATCACTGTAAGAACCAAATGCAACATGCCTCAATTTGTCTGAAAAGGTCCAACTTTCCAAATGAAACCAGCTTTGAAGAAAAACTGAATGAAAATAAAATTTACATGTTGCCTACCTTATCTACTTTCTTTGAGGAACATGACATTGAACCAGACAAAATGATTACGATGATCATTTCTATGAAAGAACACTTGCACATGCTTGCAGATGAAATTTCATTGAACTTCCCAAATCTACCTGACACCCCATTTGCCAGAAGCCCATTCACAGTCAAAGTTGAAGATGTTCCTAAGACAGCACCAGAGGAGTTCATTGAACTTATTAACAGTGATGCAGTAAGAACTGATTTGCCTATGATGCCAGTTACAAAATTCTGTCTGAGACTGCTGTGCCTTCTTCCATTTTCCAACAACATATATTTGTGAAACGGGGTTTTCCAGCTTGTTAGTTATCAAGTCTAGATATAAAAGTAGACTTGTGGAAGATGATCTTTATTCTGCTCTTGTATAGACTGCCCCGAGAATTTCTGATCTGATAAGAAAGAAGCTATCTCAACATTCCACACTGATGTTGACTTTTTACACATACTGTTGCAAAATGTACCAATGTAGTTTACAGTTGTTATATTAAGACAGCTCCCCATGCTACACCAGGCTTTAAGGCAAAATTTCATTTATTTGTCATTAGAAATGAATATTCACAATATATAATGACATATTGTTTTTTAATTAATCACTATGCTTTAACTATGTTCAATTTCTAACAATGGGCTGAGGCCCGGTAGAGTAGTGTTTGAGTGTGGGACTGCTGCCCGCGGGCTTGGCGGTTCAAATCCAGCAGTGGCTCTCAGAAGAAGCGCTGGGTAGCTCCCACAACCACCAAAAAAAACAATTTGTAACAATGAAAATACATCCTGCATATCAGATATTTACATTATGATTCATAACAGTAGCAAAATGACAGTGATGAAGTAGCACTGAAAATAATTTTATGATTGGGGGGTCACCAACAACATGAGGAACAGAATTAAAGGGTCATGGCATTAAGAGGTTGAGAACCACTATTCTAAGACCTTGTGCTTGATGGGGCTACAAAAATAACTTTACTTTTTCTGTCAACAAAAGAGAAGATATAAACAAAGGGTATCGTTGCTGGTGTCACATAGATCATGGTTAAAAGCAGAGAATACCAGAAAGATTTAATTTTTTTGTTTTATTAATAATGGAAAGGTATTGGCTGAGCCCCGGTGGCGTAGTGGTTGTGTGCGGGACTGCGGCCCACTGGAATGGAGGTTCGATTCCAGCTCCATGGAGCAAAGGCTGGGCCTCCTACTCCCACCACCAGGGCAGTGATGCCTAAAAAAAAAAAAAAATGTCTTGGAAGAAGTACTTCAAGGGACGAGAAGAAAGTAAAAGGAAGTAGAGAAAAGAACTAGGAGGCAAAGGGCATTTAAGAAGTCTAAATACAGGCATATACATATGTAAATATATTTATATATAATGATGGGGAAATAGATCTGTGTGCATATATTTATGTTTAATATTAAGGTACTAGATGGACATTGAACCTCTACTCAAGAACTCCCTCAATGCAAGAACATTTTGGTCTATTAAATTGACAATCCATAATGGTCACCTTCCTGATACTATCGCTGAAGACAAACGGGCGTATCAGCAAATGTGGTGAAAAGAGCTGATGGTGTCTGGCTATAAAAAGATATAGCATCTAGAGTCTTAAAGGCTTGAAGGTAAACAAGCGGGCATCTAATTCACAAGCAACAAAGTCCACCTGGAAGAACACCAACCAGGTACCAGGCTTCAAAGAAAAAAATCATATCATTGTGAATGAGGGAGAGTGCAGATTAGGGACTCAAAGCCCATCTGTAGGCAACTGGACGTCCCCTTACAGAAGGATCGTGGGGAAGAGACAAGCCAGTCAGGGTACAGTGTAGCAATGATGAAGTCTACAACTTTCCTCTAGTTCTTAAATGCTTCTTCCCTCTCCCACTATCATGATCCCAATTCTACATTACAAACCAGCTCGAACTGATGATGCACACTGATACAGTGAGGAACTGGAAACACAGGGAATCCAGAACAGATTATCCCTTTGAGACCAGAGGTAAGAGTGGTGATACTATGGGGGGTGGGGGGAGGAAAGATGGGGTAGAAAGGGGGAACTGATTACAATGATCTACATATAACTCCCTACCTGGGGGACTGACAATAGAAAAGTAGGTAAAGGGAAATGTTGGACAGTGTAAGATATAAATAATAATTTATAAATTATCAAGGGAGGGGGGAAATGAGGAGCTGACACCAAGGGCACAAGAGGAAAGCAAATGTTTTGAGAATGATGAGGGCAACAAATGTACAAATGTGCTTAATACAATGGGTGGATGGGTGGATGAATGGATGGATGGATGATGACAAGAGTTGATCGAGCCCCCAATAAAATGATTTACCAAACTAAAAAGAAGTATGTCAAGAGTGTTCCTTGGAGACAAGATGGCAAGACTTGGGGATTTTGTTAGAACAGTCCCTGGCAGACATCATGCTTGGTAAAGTACAGTGGCAACAAATGAAATGAAGTCACACAAGGACATATGCAGTATGAGGCCATTACTGCAACTAGAACAGGACAAAGTTTACTCACAGAAACATCCTTTGAAAGTTACCAGCAGTGGTAGGGGATGAGAATTAGTGATTTACTAACTAGAGTGGTGGTGCAGTGAATTACTTAATATGGCTCTTCAAGTATTTGCAATTCCCACCAAATGACTGGATGGAATTAGGCAAATCAGGTAAACAGAGATTCAATGAGGGGACTGGTCAGTTTGTCATCCCACTAGGCTTAAAATGAGCAACTTCAGAAACAGGAATGGGGGATTTCACTATCATCAAGAAAGGAGTAAAATGCATTTTCTGGGTCACAAGATCCCTGTACATGGAACCTCCTCTAGCCAGAAGAGCAAGCAAGCTGTAACATAAGAGTGGTAGTAAGTGGTTGAGTGCGGAACTGCAGCCCGCAGGCTTGGCGGTTCAAATCCAGCGGCGACTGGGTAGCACCCACGACCACCAGAGGCAGTGATGCCCACAAAAACGAAAAAAACAAACAAACAAACAAAAAAAAACCGTAAGAGTGGTAGTTGCAGACCTCAGAGCATGAGGCTTCCAAGCCCATGGAGAGAGTAAAGTTGAGTGCTTTGGGCTAGAAGGCTACCTCCAGTCTTTTAATTGGGAGAACTAGGCTTACTGACCCCAAGTGAGCTAAGAACAAAGTAGCAGCGGGATCTTTGGAGTGTGTATTACCAGCGTTGAAAAAACTTTGTAACATTGCCTAAGTGCTGCTTGGCTGAAAGCAGTCTGTTTCTACTATATTCTGTATTCTGAGCGTATCTAATCCTAATCCTGAATGGTAACTTCTTAACTGCCCGAATAACCCCATGAGTCTGAGTTGTGTGGCCATTGCTAGGGATTATTAACCCAACAGAGAAGAGAGTGACTTGGGAGTGTCAGATGGTGTCAGAATTGGTAAAGGAGGTTAGAGGGTGGATGTAGGTATGACCTCTCTTAGGAATCAGCCTTGGGTTAAATTGGGTTTGAGTTGCCTCCTTAAGAATGAAGTCTGGGCTGAGCCCCGGTGGCGTAGTGGTTGTGCACGGGACTGCGGCCCACTGGAACGGAGGTTCAATTCCAGCAGTGGGGCTGGGCCTCCTACTCCCACCACCGGAGAGCAGTGATGCCCTAAAAACTAAAAAAAAAAAAAAAAAAAAAGAATGAAGTCTGTGGTCAGTTACCACTCCATACTATTCTTCCAAAACAGTACACATGGCTAAAGGAAAACACAATATACAACAGAAAAGGCCTGCGTAAAGCAATCAAAGCAAAAGAGGCCACTGAGAGGAACACAAGAGTGAATAACAAATACTATTGCATATATAATCCTACAATAAGATCGAATACCAATAATCAAGGAGTGGACACATAAGATTCAAGTTGAACAATGGTGAGAAGGCAAGTAGAAGCATACCCACAAATGTATATACACACACAACACACATATATACATACACACATTTGACAAAGGCAAATTTTCTATATATCATGTGCTACTAATATATTCATGACTATAGTAGAGCACACGTACAAGAGCGAAGTTATAGAAACTTAAGACATAATCAAACACCTGTCTGAAAAAGAGTGAAGTCACAAAGAACAAATCTAAAAAATGGACCATGTGGGGGCTGAGCCCCAGTGGCGTAGTGGTTGTGTGTGGAACTGCAGCCCACTGGGTGGCAGTTCAAATCCAGCTGCAGCTCCCAGGAACAAGGCTGGCCCTCCTATTCCCACTACAGGACAGTGAAGCCACCCCCCTCCCCCCCCCAAAAAAAAAAAAGAATGGACCATGTGGACCTGTTTCCCTGAAGCTGAAACCAGAACTTGTGTGCGCCCACATACCACTGACTACTCTGAATCACAATATGTAAAAGGTCTTGCTTGAATACTAAGAGCCACTCACTGGCAACAAGTGGATGTTGACACATAGCAACCACCGGATAGGACATGGGAAAACTACCACAGAGACGCTAATTCTTTATGGGAGTAAAAGCCCCGACTTCCTTCTGCAGTAGCCAGGGGTTTAGAACTACAACTCATGACCACTAAGCCACCAGGACTTCTTCTTGCTTGGAGTAAGAAAAATATAGAAATCATTTAACAAAATGATTTAACTCATTTAGCTCAAAATCATTTAACAAAAGACCAGACTTCACTGATTAGAACAGTGGAACACTAGACTATGGCCCTTACCCTCTAAATCTGGAACTGAGCTGCTCATTCCCATAATTAACTTTCAGCTAAACAGTTTGGATAGGTCAATAAGGTAAATAACCATTAGGGAGGCACACATCCCCTAGATCATGGAGGCATTTGTCCAAGGATAAAACTCAGAAGATAGGAGGGGATAGAAAAGAATGAACAGAAATAAGTGGGGATTACAACAGTTGTCATGAATAAAAAAAGTCTACAAACTATTGAATGAAAAAACCAATTGGCTCTGTAAATTTTTGCCCAAATCACAATAAAAAAATATTTTTAATAAAAAACTTCTCTATATCCTTTGAAATGGTCACATTAAAATTTCAGGAATATGGCTTTTAGAGAAAATGAGGCAATCTGCAAATCATGTTTCAAATATGATGTACTTTACTCACATTTCCTGTATTTCCCAAAAGGATTGTAGAAGTCTTAAATTTGTCCATGTGTCTTGTTCACAGGGAAAGTACACTTCAGACATAAATTTGACACATAATTTTCAGCAACAGGGAGATCTACTCTTTTTTGCTGAGGATCACATAGAATTCTCCCTAAACCAGAGTCTGGAAACAGGAGGATGAAAACACTTTCTGACAAAACCAAAACACCCCTAAACCCACTGCTATCCTGTTAATTCTCATAGTGACCCTTTAAGGACAGAGCTGTTTCCAAGGCTACCTTTTGTCACTCACCTGGCCAGCTAATGGGTTAGAACCACTAACCATTTATCTGAGCATCACTGTACAATCAGAAATCATTTAAAGGTCTCATTCTGTTTTTTTGTTATTTGTATTTTTCTTGTTATTTGTTCTTGTTATTTGTTTTTCAACTATAGAATACGCTCAGTTGAACAGTCATAGGTACAAAAGAAAAATTTGGGCTGAGCCCCGGTGGCATAGGGGTTGTGTATGGGACTGCGGCCCACTGGGTTGGCAGTTCAAATCCAGCAGCAACTCTCCAGGAGCAAGGCTGAGCCACCCACTCCCACCAGGACAGTGATGCCCACAAAAAAAAATTATTTCCCCAATAACCTTAAGAATAAAGACATTGGCCTATATAATTATGTCTAGGAAAACAACTCCATCATCTAATGTTCATTCCAACTTCTAATTTCCCCAATCGTCAAAGGAACTCCTTTGTTGAGTCAAGACACAAAACAGATTCAATACTTCTTTAATTTCCTAAAACTGAAAACCACCACCACTTCCATTTTAATGACATTGACACCATGCAGCTGAGTTATTCCACATTCTACAATGAACTGATTATTTCCTTTTAATGGTGTTCATAATTTTCCACCACCTCAGATCGAGTTAGCCGTTTTTTTTGCACAGTACTGTTGTGTTCATGAGGCAGCATATCAGAGAGAGTGCCATCAGCGATACAAAGATTGGACCAGTTAGGATGGTGGTGGCCAGATCTGTGCACTGCTAAGTTTTCTCCTGTAACCTAATGATTTGGGTATCTACTGATGACCTTTTGCATCATCAGCTAGTTCATTAAGTGCACACATTCTATTTTTTCTCTCTCTTTTTTGCGTCTACCAAACTTTCTCTGCCCTGGTGGGAGAAGGAAGCTCAGTCTTGCTCCTGGAGAGCTGCTACTGGATTTGAACCGTTAACCCTGTGGGCTGTAGTCCCACACACAAACACTGTGCCACCAAGGGTCAGCTACACATTCTTAGAAATGCTGACTCTGGGGCTGAGCCCCGGTGGCGTAGTGGTTGTTCGTGGGACTGCGGCCCACTGGGACGGAGGTTCAATTCCAGCAGTGGGGCTAGGCCCCCTACTCCCACCACCGGAGAGCAGTGATGCCCAAAAACAAAACAAAAAAAAAGAAATGCTGACTCTGATAATACATCCTGAGCAAAGAGTTTAGGTAAACATGAGTACCCATGAGGCTACAAGATAGCTGGTCATCGTTGTATTTCAGCTGTAAATGGAACTGCTAGAGAACTGACAGGGAAAGGTCCTTAACAATATCCCTCCCCACAAGACTATTACATCAGACCTGAAGAATCTCCATATTCCAGAGATTCCAGATGAAAGCAGCTTGGGTTGGGATTTGGCTGTTTAGTCAAGCAAGTCGTATCAGCCGTTGGCAAATCCTTAATTTGTAAAAGGAGAAAAATGGATGAAAACTGCTAGAAAAGGTATTATGGATACGGCAAAAAGGAAAACTACTTGGGCTGAACCCCAGTGGTGTAGTGGTTGTGCGCGGGACTGCGGCCCACTGGGATGGAGGTTCAATTCCAGCAGTGGGGCTGGGCCTCCTACTCCCACCGCTGGAGAGCAGTGATGCCCCCCGCCCCCCCAAAAAAAACTACTTAATGAAAAGGGGAAGTACATCTAAAGAATGCACTTAACACTGTGTACATTCAAAGGGGAAAGAGAAAAGTCAAAAACATTCAAAATGCCATATGTGCATTGTTATGTCTAAAGACAGGATGGTGTGTGGGCTGCTATTGCATGCTGCATGTACAAACAATATAAATCAAGGAGCAGGCATTGTTAAGGGTACCCTATTGGTCCAGTGGTTTGAACCCATCAGCCACTCCATGGAAGAAAAGATGTGGCAAACCTGCTTCCATAAAGGTTCTGTACAGCTTTGAGAAATCAATGAGACAGTTCTCTTACAAGGTGGTTTTTGTTTTGAAAAACTTAAGCTGAATGACAGAATAAGAATTATATTAGATCAATAAAATGAACTATTAACTTGAAAATCAGTTCTAAAATACAAGTAAAATCAGTGGCCCCAAACATCAATGGCCCAGGTATACAAATGGGAAGATGTTTTTCGTTCTCTTGAAAGCTCATGGAACATTCAGGTGTGATGAAGAGGACACGTCAAGAGACATGGCCTTCTGAATCCCTGGAACCCTAGAGAACAGGGACACCCAGCAGCTGCAGGAAAGCGGTGGTACCTCAGAGGCAAGGTTCTACAAGTCATTGGTGCTGGGTAAAGATCACCAATCTGCTCAAAGGCTCACCATTGACAACTCAATGTTTTTTGAAAGCAACATTACCATAAAACACTTTATTTTTAGAAAGTATCAATCTATGGCAAACTAGGGATTTTTTTAAAAACACATATGAAAAACTCAAAATACCTGTCACACACACAATGGACAGCCCAGCAAGAAAGCAGAAATGTGAATTGTGCAGGCAGGTGTAACAAGTAAGCAGATGACATTTATTTGGTCCAAGTACAGTATAGTTGTATTTGAGTTTTACAAAAAGTCAAATATAAATAACCTGAAATTGTAACAATACACAAAAACTGGTTTCTTACATAGACATACCAGGCAGTACAAACTGAAAATTGGAGTAAATTAACATTGTTTTATAGTAATATACATTGCCAGTTAACATTTTAAACAAGTTTCAATGCATAGCACTTGATATGTCTGAATCTGCTTCAGTCAAGAGTATGAAAATGGTTAGATCTAGGCTAAAAATAATTTTTTCTAACCAAAAATAAAGGCATAATATTTATAACCAGGTATCAACTTTACTAAACCACAATATTTTAAAACTATTAAATGATACCTAAGGATATTTACATTAAAAGGAAACATGCATTTTACTGTTTTTTTCTCAGCTTCTTTATACACACACTTTGCTCAAAGGATTTTAAAACTATATTTCTACTTTCAATACAGCATACTGTAATGTTTCTAATAGTTCTAGCAAAATGAATGCTTTCAAAGGGAGCAAAATCATTTTTAAGTCAATGGTGAGTTTTTTTTCCCCTTTGGAACAAAGGACATAACAAATAATCTGGTTCTTCCCAGATGACTTATGCAACAAGAAGGTTCTGGAGGCTCATTTCTCTTCAATCTAATGCTATGACATCATCAAGCTCCTCTGCTGGTTCTGTACGTAATTTCTTCACACTAACATTATCCTTCTCATCTAATTTCCTTTTGTGACTTCGCTCTTCTTCGCTGTTGCCAGTGTTATTTGAAGGGCCTTCTTCATCAGAATCAACTATAAGCACATCATCTTGTTCTTGTGCTTATTTCAAGAAAAAATGGGAAAAAAAGGTTAAAAAGTGTCAGAATTATTATTCTAGCATATACTAAATTTAATAATGGCTACCCTTTGGGAAACTTCACTTTCATATGTCACATATTTATGTGGTTTTTAATGTAACATCTCCATAGTCTAATAAAAATTTTAAAAACTAACTTAAAGAAATTATTACAGTTCTTTGTATCTATCTACTTTATGTAACATAAAAAGGGAGGTTGCCTAAATCCATCATAGCAGCAATAATGACAAAATAATAACACTTACATAGCACTTACAATGGGCAAGGAACTGCTGAGCAGTTTGCATTTAATCATAGCACAACCCAACAAAAGACACATTATTCTGCCCCAGCAAAGGTAAGCAGATCTCCTATCCAGGATTAACACTGTGACCCAAACCAGATTCAAACTCTCACAGTCAAGCGCATCGTTCAGGTAAGCTTAAGCTTACGTGAAAGATGGATTTGCCTCCCCCTCCACCAACAGAAGCAGAATACCTGTTATTCTTTTCTATACACTCTGTCCACAGTGGGGAGTGGGAATGAGTAAACGAACAACTCAAAGTATTTTTCAAAACCCACTACAGTAACTTCCTCAGGATGACAGACTATTTTCAGTAGGAAAAGAAGGTCACAAAGCCATGTTCCAAAGATGGGTTGCATTCTACACTGCCATGATTTCCAGAAAACATCAGTCAACAACCATATTTGGAAGGGGTGGGTGGGGTGGGGGTGGGAGTAAAAAGTTGGTGGAATGAATATTCAAATCAGGGCACAATAAGTAAGTTATTTTTAAACAGCATAAGCATTCAAACCCAAGCCCCTCTGCTGAACTTTACCAAAACCACACTGCTTCTGAAGAAGTTTCAATATGTTTAAAATTCATACTCATCAAACATCTGTTCACTTAATAAGATGCACTGAATTGTTGCCCCTAAATAACACAGGCATACAAAATCCACAACTACTACAGGGAATTTACTATGTTTATGCCCTAGTAAGCCTGATATTTTCAGTTCTAAAAGCCCATTAAACAACAAAGTATTTCTAATTCCCATGAAACTCTCCTCAGTCTTCGAGGTCTTTCTGTGGTTTATGAATTCAAAACACTCCTGAAACAACCAATGTCAAAATAACAAACAGTTCTTGGTGGATATCAATTTAGGGTCAATGTTCATAAAAATAATGAAATGGTTGCTATATAATTTGGTGGCTAATTACACTCTATAGGACATGACTTACCTGTGGACGTTGAAGGCTGAGCTCCATCATCACTCCCATTGGTTATACTTTTGGCAGCATCTTCTGCTTGTTTTGGTCCCACTTTTTCTGGGGCATCACCAACCACTTCAAACTCAACATCCTTTCCTAGGTCTTCACTGTAATAGAAGCATATATTACAGGGCTGAGCCCTGGTGGCGTAGTGGTTGTGCGCGGACCGCGGCCCACTGGGATGGAGGTTCAATTCCAGCAGTGGGGCTGGGCCTCCTACTCCCACCACCAGAGAGCAGTGATGCCCCCCCCCCCACCAAAAAAACCCAAACAATCGACAGCTATGACTATTAACAAAACCAAAGACTACCAGATTGATTGTAAACTCTCACTAAAATCCTCCATCACTCCCACCCCTTCCAGACACATGAGATGAGACACCACCTCTAAGAAAAAAGGTTCACTACTTGAATGGACAATCTCCTCCTAAAATTATAACCTCTATGGTATCACTTAGCTTTTGTCTCTTTGAGATGAACTTGTTTACTAATAATTAAAGACTCCCAAGTTCATTTCAACTTTACTTTTGCTTTTTTTTTTTTTTTTGGGGGGGGGGGCATCACTGCTCTCCGGTGGTGGGAGTAGGAGGCCCAGCCCCACTGCTGGAATTGAACCTCCATCCCAGTGGGCCGCAGTCCTGCGCACAACCACTACGCCACTGGGGCTCAGCCCTACTTTTGCTTTTTTTAATGCCACTCCGCCCACTAATTAAGTTTGAGGGATAAGGTATCACTTAGCTTTTATAAAAAACAATGTGTAGGAGCTGAGCCCCGGTGGAGTAGTGGTTGTGCGTGGGGCTGCGGCCCACTGGGACGGAGGTTCAGTTCCAGCAGTGGGGCTGGGCCTCCTACTCCCACCGCCGGAGAGCAGTGATGCCAAAAAAAAAAAAACAAAACCAAAAAACTCCACAACGTGTAGATGATATTAATCAACAAGAAAATACCAGTTTTAAAATTTCCCTCTCCTAAAGCCATAGTAAGTTTTTGGCACAGCTGCCTTTTATTTGCATTTACTTTATTTTAGGTTAATACACAGCAAAATCAGATCCCATCCCAGTTTCCAGAAATAATGATAAGTGGCAGTGTTTTCAAACCTTCGTGGCACAACAACTTAACGTGAAACTATTTAAAGTAATATAATTTAATCATTTAAAAGAATAACTGGAAAAAAAAATAACTGGAATGTTCTCTTACAAGTCTTTTTACCCTACTGTGGTTAAGTTTCTAGAAGAGAGATCCATGAGGCTTTCAGCCCCTGTAAGGATTTATAGTATTGGAAAGGCACAGGGGTAGTGTTACTCTCTACTATATAGGGTCATTATGAATCAGAATTGACATGATGGCAGTGAGTTTGGCATTTATTTTATTTCATTTTATTTTGGGGCATCACTGCCCTCAGGTGGTGGGAGTAGAGGCCCAGCCTTTGCTTTGTGGAGCTGAAATCGAACCTCCATCCCAGTGGGCCGCAGTTCCACGCACAACCACTATGCCACCAGGACTTAGCCCTGGCATTTATTTTTGAAATAGATTCATTTCAGAATCTATAGATATGATCAAAGAAGGTCTCTTATTTTTTCAAATACTATGACAAAAAAATTCTATATGATTTAATCGTAATTTTATCTGAATCAGTTCTTTAGTATTTTAGAAGCACTTCAATGGTTTCTGGGGCCTTGCTGCATCTTTATTGGCCTTTGTACAAGAGGCCTTCAAAACATGTATAAAGCACGGGACTGCGGCCCACTGGGATGGAGGTTCAATTCCAGCTCCACAGGAGCAAAAGCTGGGCCTCCTACTCCTACAACCAGAGGGCAGTGATGCCTAAAAATAAAAAAATAAAAACATGTATAAAAACAATGCATGAAAGACCCCCCCCCCCAAAAAAAAAAAAGGCTTAAATGTTATTCAGGGGTGAGGGTGGGGTGGAGTTCCAGTCCCGAAAGTCTAAAAATTTATTAAACACAAAGCAACCAAAATTATGACTTTTCTTTCAGACACCAAAAAATACATGCCCGTTTCATTATATATGTCCACTGTTGTGGGAAACTAAGGACCAGGAAGTGTTACCTGGACAAATTCTCTATGCTCATGATTAAGAAGCCTGGAAGGCCAGGATTCTGGTGGAGAAAGGCCTTCACATTTGTGAGTTGAAGATGAGTCCCAGTCACATTCTCCTGTCTAAAAATCATCCCCACAATGTCCTCCCATAAGTGCTACCTTAATGATACCTCCTATTAGCAAATGGCTGTTACTATACAGCCAGAGGCCTTTATCTATAGGAACAAACATATTTCTTTCATTCTCCTTGCTCAAGGGGCAGTGCACTCTGTTTACCCCCAATGCTATTATTAGGCTTCTTCCCCCAAAGAGCTCAGGGACATCTAGGGTTAAGATACTGTCCACCTTGTTACATATGTAATTAATGAAGCCTGCATGTTCTGAGACTATATAAACTGGTAAAATATATTGGTGTGTGTGCTTTCTCTCTCTCTCACTTGGTTCCATGGAGGAAGCAAGCATTCCAAACTTTTTATTTGTCTTTCTTTACTCCTTTCAATTAAACAACCGTTCCTTAAGACCCTATATGGGCTGGTTTCTCCAAACATTGTGTCCTTTCTTTCACAACTAAAGTTAACTGTATCATTTGCAAATTGTGTGTCCAACAAAGGCTAGAGATTACAGCTAACAATAGTTACCTTTGAATCAAATTTGTAAGCTTATGAAATATAATATATATATATATATTAATTTGGGAAGTTTAATAATAATTCTTACTAATAATCCACATTCTTTTATAAACCTGGCACAAAAAAACAAACAGCCAAACTGAATGGAAACATATGCTAAAACAACAGCAATGTTTTGTCTGTCAAATGCCATCCAGAGGTCAAAAGTCAGGGTGTCTTTGAACATACTAAAGCATGCTTGGTTTAATAATTGATGATCACACCAAAGGAATGCTCTATTATGTTATCACACACATAAAAATTCTGTAATGCAAAGTACTTAAAAAATTCATTTTAAGTAACAAGAAAAAAAATCTTTTAACACAACTCCCCCCCCCCCCCGCCTTTCAGTCATCTTCAAACCAAATAATGGCTTCGTTTAGCTACTTAAAAAGTCTACTGATAAGAGATCAAATTGACGACAACTCCAACTCCTCAAAAGATCGTATAGGAGAGCTGAGTCCTGGTGGCGTAGTGGTTGTGCGCTGGACTGCGGCCCACTGGGATGGAGGTTCGATTCCAGCTCCACGGAGCAAAGGCTGGGCCTCCTACTCCCACCACCCGAGGGCAGTGATGCCAAAAAAAAAAAAAAAAAAAAAGATCGTATGGGAACTTTAGGGGACACTAAACTTGTTAACGGGGAGGAATAACTCAGAAATTGGGCAAGGAAGATTGTATAACTCATAGAATGTAATCAACATCACTGACTTTTATATGTAAAAAACTGGCTGGTTGGTATTATGCTTTGCTGTGCACACTACCAACAATAAAATTACAAGCAGAGTAATTTTTTAACATTTCTTTGGAATACTGTCACAGATTGTACTCTCTCAATACGCTCATTTTCTTCTAGGGCACTTTTAAAAAATTGATCAATAAAAAAATACATAAATAATTGAACATTTCCTTAGTTTAATGATCAAAATGAATTCATCTCCAATGAAAACTCTTTTTTTTTTTTTTTTTTGGCATCACTGCTCCGGTGGTGGAAGTAGGAGGCCCAGCCCCACTGCTGGAATTGAACCTCCGTCCCAGTGGGCCGCAGTCCCGCGCACAACCACTACGCCACCGGGGCTCAGCCCCAATGAAAACTCTTAAGGCCCAGCTTTCTAAGTCTCTCTAGGCCTGATTAGCCACCAGTAATGACAGTTTTTTGCTTATTCCTGAATTCTTTTTTTTTTTTTTTTGCTTCACTGCCCTCTGGTGGCCGTGGGAGCTACTCAGCACTGCTCCTGAGAGCAGCCACTGGATTTGAACCACCAAGCCCGTGGGCCACAGTCCCGCACTCAACCACTTATGCCACTGGGGCTCAGTCCTATTTCTGAATTCTAACATACATAGGTGAATGGTTTACTCCAACAAATATACTATATTATTCAAATAATTCTTAAAACTTATTGACAGTTCTTACCTATGAAGGATGTTGATCAATAAAGTATAGTCCTGAAGGAAGTCATCTGCTTGAAGTCGACTACCATTTCGAATTCCAAATTCTGACAACTTCTTGTGATTATTACCTAGGAAATGTGAAACAAATTTTAGGTGTTGGTATTTAAATTTGTAGGGATTAAAAACAATCCCACTTTTTCATTGCTTTTGAGGCATCACTGCCCTCTGGTGGCGGGAGTAGGAGGCCCAACCTTGCTGCTGGATTTGAACCTCCAACCAAGTGGGCCACAGTCCCTTGCACAACCACTATGCCACCAGGGTTCAGCCCCCAAACCCACTTTTTCAACATAAAGTCAGAAGAGTTGGTTTCGGTCTCCTGAAAATACATCACTCCAATTTCTATCTTCCATGTGTCATTTCTGTTTCACTTTAATGTATTCAGTATATACCATGCAGAGCTTTGCCTACCACTCACTGAAACTCAATCTACTCAAGCAAAGGACAATTTCTCAAACCCCTCCGGCCTTAATGACTTACCCATTCTCACCTGCATTTTCTTTTTCTTTTTTTTTTAATTTTTAATTTTTTGGGGGGGCATCACTGCTCTCCAGTGGTGGGAGTAGGAGGCCCATCCCCACTGCTGGAATTGAACCTCCGTCCCAGTGGGCCGCAGTCCCGCGCACAACCACTACGCCACCGGGGCTCAGCCCTCTCACCTGCATTTTCAAGTACTCCAACTGTTGGTCTGTAAAAACATTTCAAAACATCTTGTCCACTTCATTACTTAAGTACTCCTGGAATGTTTGCTCTCAAAAGGCATATGCTATAGAAACCACTGACCAGTATCCATAGTACCTGACACTATATCTAAAATCTAACAACCTTCTCATTTTTATTTTTTTATGGAATTCTCTAAAAAGAAATTGCTTAGAAAAATCTTCCTTACTTTGGCTTTGAAATCCAAAATATACTATAAGTTTCTTAGGGATTGTTTCCAATTTATTACTATTTTTTTAGGCATCACTGCCCTCTGATGGTGGGAGTAGAAGGTCCAGCTTTTGCTCCTGTGAGCTGGAATTGAACCTCCATCCCAGTGGGCCACAGTCCCGTGCACAACCACTACGCCCCCGGGACTCAGCCCATTTCCAGATTTATTTTAACTATCTGGAATGTCTCTGGAGAATGGTGCCTCCTACCCACAACTCTACCACCAAGCCTACTCTCTCCTTCATATATTCCTCCACTTAACCACAAACATTAGGCCCAACATGTTAAAAAATTAAATATGGGTTTTCTTATCTGAAGCCAGAATTCAAATAATAGCCCTGATTATAAGTCTAAAAGGTCTCTCCTCTTGAGCTATAGGGAAGAGTTGACATTTATGAACAAACAAGCTATACCTTTTTTAGCCTGATAACAGCAGGCTACAATGAGGTCTGAATCGTCAATCTAAATCCTAAACAGACTACCAAAATGTAGCTTTTAATTTCACATGACCTAACACCTCAAGTAATTTGTAAAGAAACAAAATCTGGCTGAGCCCCGGTGGCGTAGTGGTTGTGCGCGGGACTGCGGCCCACTGGGATGGAGGTTCAATTCCAGCTCCATGGAGCAAAGGCTGGGCCTCCTACTCCCACCAGCAGAGGGCAGTGATGCCCCCCTCCAAAAAAATAAAGAAACAAAATCTAAGAATCACAAAATGTAAATTAAGTGCCAGGATCTGGCATAGCAAACTGGAGGAGTGACCACTGAACCAACATGTGATTAAGCCAATACAAAGCTGGAGTGCCAATATAAAATGAAGGGTAAACTGGCAAAATTGGGATACGGAAGACCAACTAAAACGGGAACCCAAGAGATGATGATCTGTCAACGTGATAGGCCTAGTCAGAGTTATTAGTGTCGTCTGAAGAAGGTATCGCTGTGATGTGACTCTACCTAAGAAAACTTAAGCAGGATCAAATGCATACCTTGTAAAATAAATGGTCTAATAAAACGACTTGCTTCAACTTTTAAAAAGGAAAGCAATGAGAATCACAAGTGGGCATTTTCCTATAATCATTGTAAAATCTTTTACTGTCACATAATTTATGATACACAACTGAATTTTCACTGGACTCTGAAAATAGCAAACCTCATTGCTTCCTTCTGGTTTGTGCTTGCAGAAATTTAAGAGATTCTCGAATCAAAATAAAGGTGCTGATTTTCAGCAATATTGTCTGCTAAAAAGTAATGAAAGGCTATCAAGACAAAATGTAGTTTTAAGCCATCAATAGCCAGAGCTGTCTTCTATACACTATATTAGCTGCCAGGCAAGGTTACTTGAAACTAGACAAGAGCATATTGTTACTACAAATCTTACATTTAACTTGCACCCTGGGCTTTATCAGTTCAGAGACTCTGAGCAGCTCTGGTCTGCCTAACAACATGGATTCCCCAAATCTTGGACTGTGGACATCACATCCCTGATTCTATGGCCAAACAATTCCCTTTCATCTGTTTCGAGCTCAACTGCTAGCCATGAAAATGAGTAAATTAGCTGGATAAAATCATGTGCATTCAAAAAGAAAAATCACGTGCATTCCTTCCCTAGGCAAATCAGGGATATAATGAATGCATCACTAATACCTTCTGTTTCTCCTTCTTCTGAAGATATTAAGATTGTTCCTTTCCCATCTTCAATTTGTACATCTGGTGCTACCATGGCAAATTTTTCTTTTACTATCTACAAGGAAAAAAAATTTTCAAATATTAAAACAATTTTTAAAATTAATCACTTTATTGGGAGCTTGCAGCCCTTTAAACAATCCATACATCAATTGTATCAAGCACTTGTACATATGCTGCAATCATCATTTCTTTGGGGGGGGGGAGGAACTTAACATTTTATTTTCCATATAAAAATGTAATATAAATGAGCTTTATCATATGATGTTAAAAATTAGTTAATTTAAAACAGTAAAATAGTAAAATGTTGAATGTGTTTCTATGCAAATGTGCTTATAAATGTGCACCAAGACCCTGTGTCCTTCCCATAGCCGGAGAGTGAACAACTCCACGCATCTTCACTCCCTATTCTGATACACTTACAAATGTTTGCTTCTCATTTGCTAAAACTGGCCAGGAGGTGCTTGATAATGCCAATACTCTGGCATTGAAAATATGGAAATGTCTGGTTAAAATAGCCACATTGATCATCTGCTGTAGCTATGGGTCAATCCTCAGACCATATTTTCGTAATTGGTTTGGGTTGCTTACTCTTAGAAATTACACTCCAAAGGAAAGAAATCATTTCAAACTGGTTATCAGCCATGATCATTTTAACAATATTTTCTTTCTACTTGAGTTCTTGGTATCAGCTCCTCCTTTTCCCTTCCCTCTATTTCTCTTTTGTTCATCCCTCACCCCACTGCACCCCCACCCTGGGGGTAACTAAGTAAACTTCCTTCAAATGTTCTATCAAGGACTTCTTGGTTGGCTCTTGCCATTTTCTCTTTCTGTACAGATTAGGTATTGAGCTAAATATTGGCATATCTATCTTATTCAATGCTTATGCCAGTCCTACAGTGGCAGGTGTATAATATCACTCCTTGCTAGTTAGTGTATGTGTCCTGTTGTCCCCTTACAAGAGATAAATTCAAATTGCGTTGTATAACCAGTTCTGGGACAAAATCATTCTTAATCAAGCAGCATTAGGCCCAAAAGGGTATATTCTTACTATCCTGGGAATATCTACAGGAAGTATTTGACACAAAGTGGGTCATTTGAGTCTTTTTTTTTTCTTTTTCCCCTTGAGTCTTTAAAACATCTTCCTTTCCTAAAGAATAACACATTCAATTATTCACTGCTGTTTCTTCCACTCTGTCTCTGAGTAAACAGAGGTATAAAGATGCTTCATCTCTTCAGGGCCTAAACTTAACTCACCAAAAACAGGTCATGTTGAAAAAGCTGGGTGCCAACAACAAGCCCACTGCCAAGTCATTCCAGACTGACAGTGACCCTATATATAGTCTCAGAGGCTTTATGGCAGTGGCTCTCAAGCTTCCTAGTGCCCCACCCCTTTCACACAGTTCCTCATGTTGTAGTGAACCCCCACCATAAAATTACTTTCGTGGCTACTTCATAACTGTAATTTTGCTACTGTTATGAATTGTAATATAAATATCTGATATGCTAGATGTATTTTCATTGTTACAAATTGAACATAATTAAAGCAAAGTAATGAATCACAAAAACAATAAGGAATTATATATTGTGAAGTAATTTCTAATGACAAATAAATAAAATTTTGTCTTGAAGTATGGTATAACATGGGTAACATTTTTCATGCCAGGTACTAGTTATTTGCATGTGGGCAGACCTGCCTGTAGATGGATAAAGGAGTGGTGTCTCAGTTCCTAAAACTATTAGAAACAATGTGTTTTCCAATGGTCTTAGGTACCTGGGTGAAAAGGTCGTCCGACCCCCAAAGGGGTCTCTACCACCAGGTTGAGAACTGCTGCTTTACGGGAGAGGAGAATCTCATTTTTCTCCCAAAGAGAAGGTGGATTTGAACTGCCAATGTGTGCTCAATGCTTACCAGACAGCACCACCAGGAGTCCTTAAGCCTCAACAAAGATATTAAGGACAACCCTCCCCCCAAATAAAATAATAAAGGGGGGGAGCAATTATGAGATACTAAGGGGCAGGAGCATATGATGTGTACCAAAATGGACCTTACTTAATAAGGAAAAATGACTATTCTCTCCTGTCAATAATAATAATAATAATAGCTTCAGAGCAGAGAGGGTGGGGTATCCATCCAGGTTAGAAAATGGACCAAGGCCATTTAGAAGATACAACATAGAAGAAATAGAATTTTGAAGTTAACACTCAAGGAATAATAAAAGTGCAACCAACGCTCAGCCTGTACCATGTACTATTAATCAATAACAAAAATATGTGTACAGGAAAGAAAAAAAAAGAAATTAATGACATGAGCCCCTTAATTTGGCTGGTTGGCAGTTGTCTATCATCCAAGAGCACCTCAAATCTTGCAAGTGATTATCTATGCACTTTCATAACAAAGTACACAATAGAATTTTGTTCTGTTGGAAACATAGATCTACCATTATAAATAATGATAATGCAGGCTCACTGCCATAACTAGGACCATCTTCACACCATTCAAAGAAATCTCCCATCTGACCTTCAAATATATACTACATCCACTATCTAGGGGGAAAAAAGCAAATATCTTATCCACTGGCCATGACAACACAGAGATCTGCCTGTATCAGTTAGGGTACAAACTCAGTCAATATACTCATTGCTTTGTGGACTATGAGTCACTTAGAGGAGGAACTCAAGGCATAAGCCCAATAAATCAAAGCAGCAAACTATAGTAGTCAGAGCCATTCAGTGTGAATCTGGTACATTGCTTTTAGTTTCTAATACAAAAACAGAAAAAGAAAACGGTAAAGAGAACTCGCAGGCACAGTACTTACCTTATCTTGTAAAGTGAGAACAGTCACTTTATGGACATTCAATCGTACAGTCACCTCTGGCTTGCTGGCACAAACATAACAATTGGGGTTGGGAGAATCTAGCGCACAAGGCACAAGGAGTTTCTTTCTGGGATTTGGAAGTTTATTCAAAAATATCTTTTGGGGGGGAAGGAAAAAAAATAAACAAAACAGCAAAAATCAGTTCAAATTTTCTAAACCATAAATCATTAAAAAAATATTACCATTATACAGCCAATTAAAAAAGTGACTTAAATGTTAGTATTCCGTCCATGACCCCAAAAAAAAAAATCTTTTTTTTTTTTGCATCACTGCCCTCTGGTGGTCATGGGAGCTACCCGGCGCTGTTCCTGATAACCGACGCTGGATTTGAACCGCCAAGCCTGTGGACCACAGTCCCGCACTCAACCACTTATGCCACTGGAACTCAGCCAAAAAAAATCTTAATACTATGTTCTGACATATATTTCAAATTTGTTGAAAAAAGCTTATTTTAAAAACTTTAATAAGACTTTATTAAAGAGACTCTTTTGCAAGCTAATTTAGTTTAAGTAAAGACCTAGTCATAAGGAACCCTCGTGGTATTGTGAGTTAGATGTTTGCCTATTAACTGCAAGGTTGATGGTTCAAACACACCAGCTGCTCTGTGGGAAAAATATGAGGCTATCTGTATCACTAAAGGTTTTGTCTTGAAACCCTATCTATAGGTGCTTGAATTGGAACAGTGAGTTTTATTTACTTTTTTGTAAGGCCCTACTTACACTACTTTCTAGTACCATCAGGAGATCTTTACTTCTGCATGGTCTTCCTCCTATTAATAATTATAAATCAACCTCTTCACCAGATGGACCAAAGATGATGCTTTCACAAAAGTTTAGGAGTCATGTAAATGCTTTTCTTTTACAATTTCCTGATACTGATGGTATTTGTTACGATAATTATATAAACAGGTACTCAGTGTTGCTATTTTTTTTTTTTGCATCACTGCCCTCTGGTGGTCATGGTAGCTATCCAGCCTTGCTGCTGCTGGATTTGAACCGCCAAGTCAGTGGGCCGCAATCCCGCACTCAACCACTATGCCACCGGGGCTCAGCCCCAGTGTTGCTATTTAATGTCCAAACAAAAAATATAAAACCTTCTCTTAAACTTCAATTATGGCAGATCCAAACCTCATACTGCAAAATCTAAAGAACACCAGCCAGATTCAGTCACAAAAAAACAAGAATTGTATGGTTTGGGTTTTTTTTTACATTGTATGATTCTACAAGGGCAAAAAAGGTACTGCTCTTAGGGTTTTCACTTCATATATGATTTATTCTAAACAAAACATGTTTAAACATGTCTCTGTGATCAGTGGATGACTACAAATTAGTTTTCTCAGTAATACAAGGGTATTAAGGTGCTTAATACACTTAAGGTGCTTTCAAAACTAGGTCAAACCAAAAAAGTGCTATCCAATAGGATTTTCAGGGCCAGTTAAATTTCAGTTAGAGAAGTTAACTCAGGTTATGGCAACCAAGTTTTGGTGATTCCAGGAGTCAATTTGATATATTTTAACGACAAACACAGGATAATCATAGGAGCTTGCTAGACCCTGGGATGCCGTCACCACCAGAACCACCCATGCTGCAGCCTCACTCAGTTCCAGTGCCTAGCACATTCTATGTGGGTCCCGAGCTCATGCTCTTCCCACGGTGGCTGCCGAACCTCTGAACTGCAGCAGTGGTGAGAAGAGGAAAAGGAAAAGCAACTGGTCAGAAAATGTGCGCGTGTATTTGGGGGGTAGGACGCTGGACTGGCAAAGTGCACAGTCTCCTTAGGTGGGGCAAAGATCTAGGCAGAAATGATTATAACTCCTTGACATTGGGCAGTGACCACAGAGGAACCAAAGTTAAGTTTCTCTGCTTGGGTTCAGTAGTGAGTCCTGAACTTGCCTAGTGACTATCCTATACACCTTTCCACGTATATGATACAGTAAAAGTACACTGTCCAAATTGCCGAACATCCTATTTCACAGACTGGACTGTGGATGTTAAATGATGTACAGCTATACTTTAAATGGGTAAACTGTAGTATGGTATGTGAATCGTATATCAATGAAGCTGTTAAGAAACAGTAGAAGTTGACATAAGAAACCTCAACTTGTCATTTTCACGCACGGGGGTATCTGCTAAATAAATTCATTCTAAAGGGGACCCTATGGATCCCAAGCTAAAAGCGGTATCTTGAGAAAAGCCCACCTGGATACTAGTATTCTGGCAAAGGAGGGAAAGAGGTGGGGAACTATACAAGATAAGCAGGCTATAATGAAGGAATAAGAGAATTTATTTTATCTGGGGCTTCTCATGTAAGTGTGCTAAAGAAAATAAACAGCAATGAAAACAATTGCTTGTACTATTAATACTGAAGCTACCTTGTCATTAATCTATGACTATAAAGGAAATGAAATTCATATTATTGAGCTGACAAAAAAAAGTATCACAAGTCTGTTATAGGAAGCAGTAGGTACCTCAACAAGTCTGAAACTAACATTGTGAACTGAAAGGTACTTTATATGGGCTATATGTTAAAAAATCCAAATCAATGACACTGAATCAATCTGAACTCGGTGACCTATCTATATAGTCACTAAGACTATAAACCATCCCAGGAGTGACAATCACCATTGTTCTACTGTGGAGCAGCTGGCAGGTTTGAACCAATGGCTTGTGTCACTAAGATTTGTTAAGGGTTATATATGGACTTTTGGAGGGGAGGGGGGCATCACTGCCTCTGGTGGTCGTGGGCGCTACCCAGTGCTGCCCCTGAGAGCCGCCGCTGGATTTGGACCGCCAAGTCTGAGGGTTGCAGTCCCGCACTCAACTACTTACACCACCGGGGCTCAGCCCATGGATTTTTTTTAAGCCCTAAAACCAAAAATGTTTAAATGGCCCCAGATTAGTAATAGGAGCGTGACCTAGATATAAATACAAATCCTCTTTGAAGAACATCTTCATCATTTCAATGGATCCTTTTAAAACTTAGAAGACATTAATATTCCTACCTGAAAAAAATAAAAGCTACAAAATACAACCATACAACACACAATAAGTCATCATCAGAGACAGCAGAAACGATTGTAAACTCCATGTATAGATTTAAGGCATTAACATTATCAAAGAATATTTAAAAACTTTTAATATAAGGAATTAGAATTAGGATGAGACATAAGGAAATTATGACAGAAAGTGTTAATAAGTAATCAGAATGAGTTAATTCAAGAATTTGGTACAGGTGGACAGGGTGGAGGTAAACTAACCCTTTCTACCATTTGCCCAACAAAACTAAGAGAAACAAGCATGCCTTCTTTTTTGATGTAGTTCTGAGAAGGTTGAATGCTTCTTTTAACATGCACTTCCAAGATTAAACAAAGAACTATTTTTCCATTGCTTTCAACTAATTTTATCATTTTAATTTTTAAAACATCTATTTAATGTGATTCTCATTTTTTAAAAAAGGACTTGATTAAAATATGTAAATAGAATACTCACTGTTCTACATTGGTCTATTTTTCCTGATAGAATCTTCAAACCTTCCAATACTATCAATCCAGCAATCACTGCATTAGTAGTAGCAATAGCAGGAATGATATTCCCTGCCATTGCTGAGGGGGAAAAATAAATCATTCTTAAAAAAAAAAGAAAACAATTCCGAAGCTTAGATGACTTAATTCACATGTGAAAGAACTTACATTTTATATCAAATCTGCTCTTCATGTTCATGCTGAAAATATGCATCCTGAGGTTTGCAGCAGAAGTGACAAAATCCATTGCAGATGGGTCATCCTGGCAATAGTTTAAACATTTAACAAGTTTCTCTCCATGATTCACTACTCTAGTGAAATACCACTTTCAGAATACTTTCACCATGTTTCCAATATTAGTCAACTAGAACATGAGAAGGCAAGTGGGGCAGGTTGTCCTTACAATAGACAGAAGTTTAATGAGTAGGGTCAGGCCCTAACATCAGCTTCTCTGGTCTTGAGATGCAGTTCATCAGGAACACCAAGAACCACCAGGCTTCCAAGAAATCATACCTACTTAACCAAATACACCAATTCAGTTCAATGAAAATGCCAATTCTCTTTTGGTTATCAGTCAGCAATGTGAAGGTAGCTTGACACAAAATCCAAGCAAGGAGACAAAGAATGCTTTGAGAAAGCTATTTGATTAAAGCTTCAGAAAATCTTGGAGTCCTAAAAGAGGTGATTAGCAGAATTGCTATGTGCAATTGAGCAGATTCTGACACATAACACACTATATGATAGATTAGAACATAGGGCTTTCTAGGGTCTAACTCTTACAATAGTCAGGTCTTTTCTCCTATGCAGTGGCTGGAGACTTTTAAACACCGATCTTTCAGTTGGTGGCTGAACATTTTAACCATTGTCTCACCAACAATATACACCTCCAGTCATCAGATACATGCTGTTCTCAAAATCTTGCCATCTGGCTTCCCCTTCTGCAAAGTCAAGGGGCATTGATGGCACAAATAGTTTAAGCATTTGATTGCTTGCCAAGTGTCAGCAGTTCAAATCCATTAGCTGCTTCCAATAAGATGTACAACTGTGGAAACACTACAGTGACAGTTCTACTTTGCCCTACAATGTTATGAATTGAAAACAATGGTTTTCTCCAAAATCCTTTTAAATACATCTCTACTGCTATCAGACTGGAATTCAAAAGCTTCACAAAATGTAATAAATAGGTAGATTGGATGTGGGCTTATTTATAGATACTCACTAGCTTATTTATAGACATTCTAGTAAACCATAATCTCCCTGAACCCAATTTCTTAACTTCTTAAACAGCAAACATTATATCCACATCTTGTAAAGCTGTGGAGAGAATACAGTAGGCACTAGGTATTTCCTCAAGCAAATGACTAATCATATCCATCACTCACAGAATTCACAATTTCTAGTCTGAACATCTTTACTTAGCTCCTGTGTGCTGAAGATTACTTCTTAATCACTCATAAGGATCCCTCAAGGATCTAAATTTATTGGCTTCATTTTATGTCTGATTCAACTAAGTTTTCTTAAGTTTCTAAAAGTGACCAGCTTTCATTCCCTCTAAAGCCCAGGACTAATTTTTATCTTCAAAGGAGAACACAAAACTTTATCAGATAAGTAAGTTTTTTCTCTTAAATTGATGAAACATTTACTCCAATAAATTGACAGTGAACATAATTTGACCGTGCATACATACATTAGAATCTAAAATGAAGTTTTAACAATATTGCGTGAAGTCATCCTACTGTGAATCACTAAAAAAGAAAAATATCCAAGCAAAATGCAACACATCTTTCAAGATCTGGCAGAAGAAATGATGTGTAAAAAAAAAATTCTAGCTCCAATTCCAGTTGAAGAACTAAAACAAAACATTTGGCATGTAGGTTATTTCAGGGAGTATCACAACTAACCTTGTCCCATATGAGCTCAGCTCCATCCCCTTTTTCTGCTAAGTGCACTCTCAAAGTCTCAATGCTTTTGGAAAAAAGACTTGCATAGCTCTTTACATCTAGAACCTGCTGGTCTTTCAAACCTAACTGGGGTTCATTTTGTTGATCTGACGCATTGGTTTCTTCACCTAAGGAAATATTAGAAGTTTCACTATTAATAACCATTTCTTTACTGTGCTGCATTTAACAAATTCAATACTAGCCCAATTTTCTTTTTAAAAAGATAAAAACAAAATAACATCTGTTAAAATAACTATCACTACAAATATGTGTACAAGAAAATTACTAAAGCTTAGAAAAAAGTATAAGGACACTGGTAATGGTAGTTTCAAGGAACATAACCTACATAAGGGAAGTATTATTATGTCTAGCACAAAGCACTTATTAAAAGGAAGCTACTATCTGCTGGGGGACTGGTTCCAGGATAGCCTTCAAAAAGTTCCATGGATGCTCAAATTCCTTATGAAATGGCATGGTTTTTCTAAATAACCAAAATACATCCAATTTACTATAAATCATTTCTAAATGAATTACAGTACCTGGTACAATGCAGAAACTACATACATAGCACTTGAAGCTCTCTCTTAGCTTTTGAGGATTGCTTTGCCCTTTTAATTGTGTTCCCCATCCTCCCGCTCTCATCAAGGGTTGATTCAATGGATGGATGCAGAACCTTTGGATGTGGATGATCTATTGTAGCAAATGGGTCTATAAAGTTCAGTACCCCCTTGTCGACAACTATTTCTAATGAACATGACAACCCCAGCAACCCAGGGAACCTTTAACTTCTAGGCCAGAAGTTGTGCTGTGCACAAATTAAATGCAATACCTTACAGATAAAGGGAAAAGAGATGTGCTGAGAGGAAATGGAATAAAATGATGCCATCAGTATTACAATATGCCACCCTCCCATTTAAAATTATGTGGTTTTAAATTAATCTTATAATCACACAAGAGCAGAGAGTTGTATGAACCTATCGAGAGAGCTGCATTTCAGGGAAAATCCAAAGCAACCATTAATAAAGAAGTAGTTAAATAATACAGATTTGAAATTAGTAAGTTAAAAGTACATAAACGGTGTTATTCAATTAATATAAATTGTATGGATGACAGTGCTTCTCCAGAATCAACTACTAGAATGTTCCCTCCTTCACATTTCTCTGAATTATTTTAATTTCTTACCATGAACATAAGCATTTTTAAGATATAACAGGATCATTTAAAGACTTCAGGTGGCGGGAGGATTTAAGTATTTCAAAACTAAAATGAACTTTCTTTACCTTGACTTTGTACTTCAGCCCAGTCAAGTGGAACAGGTGGTTTCCTTTTCCTCCACAGCTTGTCCATAGTCAACAAGTACCTTATATCATCTTTAAAAAGCTTAAGAAAAACAAAAAACGATTAAAGCTCATGAAGCACACAGTACCTATGCTAATAGTATCTAGTATTTTGATGTTTTATCACAAATACTATATAACTAAAAGATACATGGTATGTGTGTGTGCACACGCACCCTGGACATGGTACTACTTACAAATTTGATTGCTAACCTCGAACTGTTCCTGGGGGCTTCTGAAACTAACTCCATAGAAACTGAAAGCCTCACCTGTCTCTCAAAGCTCAGTTTGTATTTCTGAACTGCTGGCATGGCAATTAGGAAGTCAACTACACTACCACAGCTCCATAATATAGTCTAGCAGGTTTTTTTGGGGTTTTTTTTTTTTGAGGCATCACTGCCCTCTGGTGGTGGGAGTAGGAGGCCCAGCCTTGCTGCTGGGTTTGAACCTTCATCCCAGTGGGCCGCAGTCCCGCGCACAACCACTACCCCACCGGGGCTCAGCCTATTTTAGCAGATTTTATTTAAAAAGTTAAACCTTCCTTAATAGAAAATGTGCTCTAAGTTTAAAACAGTTAAAAACAGAGGTGATATTGGATGGCCAGAAAACGAAATGGGACTGACTAACTCTGCTTTCCTCCAAATCACAAAGCTTCAAAGATGAATGTGAACCACAATCATACAAATTAACATGAAATAAAGACACCAACACCAATCTCTCTACCTAAGAAATAAACACAGCATAACTTTGAAGAACTGTACAGGTAAAAATGGTGAAAGTGGTAATACAAAGGACCTTCGAAAAGTTCATGGAAAAAAATGGAAAAGACAACAGAATTTTCCCACTATCTCTTTGAACTTCCTAACGTGTTCTGCTTTGTGTACAGAAAAGATAGCTTAAAAATGGTAATACAAGCACCAAACCGATAGATTCCAGCTATTGACTTCTCCACAGCTGGGTTATCTGAGCCATTTTGTATACCACAGTTCACAATGACAATGTCCTATGATGAGTGGCTGGGATGGTAAAGCAGGTAAGCAAGATCAAGCTATTGATCTCTCTCAGTCCAGAGGAAAGAGAAGGGAAAACTTGAGGAAACAAAGTGAGGGGGGCTACTGAAACACATGAATGTAAGTGTCCACTAACCTGAAACCACAAGTACTAGATGGTACTTTATTGCCACTACGGACCACTCTATAATCAGGACCACAAAAATCCCTGGACAGAATGGGGTTAAAAAAAGCAGAACAAAAATCAAAACCTTAAGATGACCACAAATTTACTAGTTTGAGACTGGTGAGCCTTCAGGTCTGGAAAACATCCAAAAC
The DNA here is from genome assembly GCA_004026705.1 of Nesogale talazaci. Lineage (NCBI taxonomy): Eukaryota > Metazoa > Chordata > Mammalia > Afrosoricida > Tenrecidae > Nesogale > Nesogale talazaci. The sequence continues at coordinate 114,823 of PVJH01004142.1, forward strand.
GCCCTGCCTACAAAGAGAACAGTAATGTTTGTGAGGAATGTGCTTCTCAGAATAACCAACCATATGAAACCTAAAAGGCGCCATTTGCCTAAAAACAAAGCCCTGATGGCAGGGAAAGGCAGCAAAACAGGGCAAGTGGGCATGGAAAAGCAGCAGGAGTGCAGCCACACTGTGGGAGCTGTGCATCAATTGCTTAATTGAAAAATAACTCACCCAGAGCAAAAAATCCTATCAATGGAAATGAGTGGGAGTGTCAAGTGGAGATCCAAAGCCCATTTGTAGACAACTGGACAGCCCCTCACAGAAGAGACGAGCCAGCATAGCACTGCTGAAATCTACTCTCCTCTACTTCTTTTTCTCCTCTAGTTCTTTAATGCTTCTCTCCCCTACTATCATGACCCCAATTCTACCTTACAAATCCAGCTAGACCACAGCATGTACACTGATACAGATGAGCACAATAGGCACTTAAAATTACCTGCTGAATAATGGACTGGTGTTGTACTTCAGATTATTCAAATCATTCAAATTGGAATGAAACATATTTAAGGAGTCTTGTTTGGGAAATATTACCAACGTCCATTACAGAAGGAACCCTTGTGGAACAGTAAATCAGGTATTGACTGTTCAAGCCAGTAGTAAGGCTACTAGATCATACCTGGGAGAAACATGGGGCCATGTATACTTGTAAAGATGTAAAGTTGAAGAAACCCTCTATTATTCCTATTAAGTTGGAATTGAAACCACAGAAGTGGTTTAAATTATTTTCCAGAAAAAAACTAAAGAGTCAGACCATGACTTGTTTCTACTGAGAAAAAGAATTAAGTATAAACTAAAGGAGGCAAAAGTCTACTTGGTTAGGAGCATAGGACTCCTATCTGAAACCAGGCAAAAGGAACCAAGAAAGGAGATCCTAGATGTAGAACGTATGTAGCAACAAATACTTTGAAGAGAATAAAGTACAGGGTTACACACACACACACACACACACACACACACACACACAAAATCTGGATGTAGAGCTAACCTTAACTCATAACTGAAAAAGAATTCTCAACAAAAGAAAATGGAAATAAAGATTTTGCAGTGAAAACATTCTCTTAACAGGTTAATTACATTCAATGGAGTTAAACCTGTTGCTCTATCTTTAAAGCCATCTTCTTAGTATGAAGAGGCAAGAATAGATTAAGCAATTCAAGGAGAGCTGATAGTTTCAAGAACTTTGATAAACTTAAGACTCAGTGGTGGGAGTAGTGATACTGGGAGTGTGGAAGAATGGTGGAATAGGTAGGGGGAACCAATTTTAGGGAATCAACATATAACCTCCCCTCTGGGGTACAGACAACAAGGGAGTGAGTGAAGGGACGTATTGGACAGTGTATGATATGAAAAAGTAATAACAATTTATGAAATTATTAAGGGTTCATGGGGGAGGAGGAGAGAAGGGAAATATGGGGAGCTGGTACTGGGGGTCTAAGTGGAAGGAGGATGTTTTGAGAGTTATGATGGCAACAAGTGTGCAAATGTGGCCTGCATACAATTAATGCATGAATTGATCGTGATGGGAGTTGTATAAGCCCCCAATAAAATGATTTATTTAAAAAAAGGAGAGGAAAGAGGAGCTTATACCAAGGGCTCAAGTAGAAAATATCTGGAAATGAATATGGTAACGTGTACAAATATGCTTGAAACAAATGATGTATTGAATGCTATAAGAACTGTAAGATGGGGAGTGAGATATGTCTGACCAGAGCACATGAGAACAAATGAAAACAGAGGAAGAAAGAATGACGTGCATCTTGGCCCACCAAGCCTTCATGACAATATTCCCACTCAAAACAGCTAATGCACAAAAAGGACTATACGGCCGGCCACACTATGAAATATGGCTACCCTTGCTGACCCAAGGCCTATCGGGGCCAGGATGAAGAAATGAGGTCAAGATTATGCTGTCGGACACAACCACACCAATGCAAAGCACTAAGAGTGTGCAACCAAGCGTGGAGTTCCAGATGGAGTGCCAAGGATATACTTTGGGGCCAGGGTATGGCACCCCATCCGACTCAACCAGGGATCACTCCGGGAGGTCAACTATAGACCTTGAACTTTATACAGGCTTTTATATTGCTATTATTTTTATTATTCTTTTACATATATGTATAGCACATTGAGGTGTTTTCTTGCTGTTGTTATCATTGTTTTATTTGCTTCAGTTGCTTCATTTTAGGAGGTCTTTTTTGTACATACTGTTATCTCTGCAGGTCTATCTAGACAAGATAGGCTGGACAAAGAGTCTGGAGGCGAAAAAGACAGGACTGATGGTTCCAGGATAGGGGACATGGAAAAGGGGGAGGTGGGGGGAAGGTGGTGATGTCGACCAGCCCAGGAAAAAGGGAATAACAATTGATACAAAATTACTGACAAGGTGGGTGAGAGAAGGCCGATAAGAATTTATTTAGACGGGCTGAGCCCCGGTGGCGTAGTGGTTGTGTGCGGGACTGCGGCTCACTGGGACGGAGGTTCAATTCCAGCAGTGGGGCTGGGCCTCCTCCTCCCACCACCGGAGAGCAGTGATGTCCAAAAAAAAACAAAAAACAAACAAACAAAAAAAGAATTTATTTAGACTAATGTAACAGAGAGAAAATACTGAAAGCCAAATGGAGATTGAACATGATAGTGGGACAAGAGGGAAGCAAATGGAAATAGAGGAAGGAACTGGGGGATAATGGGCATTTAAAGAGGCTCAAATACAGGTAGATACATAGGGGCATATATTTATAAGTGGTGATGGGGAAAGAGATTAATGTGCATACTTATAAGATTAGTAGTAGGACAACAGATGGGCACTGGACCTCCATTCAAGTACTTCCTTGGTGCAAGAACACTTTGTTCTCTTAAATTGGCATTCCAAGATGCTCACCTTTCCAACATGATCACTGAAGACAAACGTGTGCATAAGCAAAGGTGGTGAATAAAGCTGATGGTGCCTGCCTATCAAAAGATGTAGCGTCTGGGGTCTTAAAGGCCCCAGACAAGCAGCCATCTAGCTCAGACGCAACAAAGTCCACATGGAAAAAGCACATCAGTTTGTGGGATCATAGGGTGTCAAAAGGATTAGATATCAGGCTTCAAGAAGTAAAAAGCATAACATTGCATGCTCACTTTCCTGATATGATTGCAGAGGACAAATGTGTGCATAAGCAAATGTGATGAAGAAAGCTGATGGTGCCCGGCCACCAAAAGATATAGCGCCTGGGGTCTTAAAGGCTTAAGTAAACAAGTGGCCATTCAGCTCAGAAGCAACAAAGCCCACAAGGAAAAAGCACACCAGTCTGTGTGATCATGAGGTAGTGAAGGGATCCGGTGTCAGGCATCAAAGAGCTAAAACTATATTATGACTAATGAGGGGGAGTACAGATTGGGGACCCAAAGCCCATCAATAGGTGAAGTGACATCCACTTGCAGAGGGGTTACAAGATGAGCCAGTTAAGATACAGGGTAGGAGCAATGAAATATGCAATGAAATATGCAACCTTCCTCTAGTTCCCAAATGCTGCCTCCCACCATCATGACCCCAATTCTACCACATAAATCCAGCTAGACCCGGAGATGTAGAGTGAAGTTGTAAACATGGGAAATTTAGGATAGATGATCCCTCAAGACTAGTAATAGGAGTGGTAATACCAGGAGGGTGGAGGGATAGAGGAATAGAAAGGGAGAACCAACTTCAGGGATCTACACGTAGCCTCCTCTCTGGGACATGGACCACAGGGAAGTGTTGGGACACATTGGACAGTGTACAGTATGAAAATAATAATTTGTAAATTACGAAGGGGGAGAGGGGGAGGTAGGGTAATATAGGGAGCTGATACTGGGGGCCTGGATGGAGGGAGGATGTTTTGAGAGTGGTGATGGCAATAAGTGTGTAAATGTGGCCTGCATAAATTGATGTCTGTATGGATTATGATGAGTTGTATGAGCCCCCAATAAAATGATTCATTAAAAAAAAAAAAACTAGGACTGAGCCCCGGTGGCGTAAGTGGTTGAGTGCAGAACTGCAGCCCGCGGGCTTGGCGGTTCAAATCCAGTGGCAGCTGGGTAGTGCCCACGACCACCAGAGGCAATGATGCCCACACACAAAAAAACCCAAAAACAAACACTGTAAGAGCCCCCGATAAAATCATTTAAAAACCTTAAAAAAAAAATTAAGATCCAATAATTAGGAATTCCATTAAAGCAATCATATAGATTACTTCAAAAATATTCAGTAGACAATATATACTGATGAAGAATTGATCCCACCAGTGCAGTGGTTTTTCAACCTTCATAATGCCGTGACTCTAATACAGTTCCTCATGTTGTGGTGACCTTCCAACCATAAAATTATTTTTGTTGCTACTTCCTACTTGTAATTTTGCTGTTATGAATTGGGTGACCACTGTGAAAGGGTCGTTCAACCCCCAAAGGGGTCACTACCCACAGATTGTGAATCATTGCACTAGAGGAAAGGAAAAAGCTTAGGTATTCACAATCATTTAGAACAGGTCGATAAAACAGAAATGTGATGTGTAAAGACAAACAGCAGCAGGAATCAAAAGTCCCTTCTGAGAAAAACAAAGTTCAGTAGGTAGGATAAGGCGGCAAAGATAAGACTGTATATGCTAGGGCTTCAAGAAGTTCATGTACAAATGAAATCAAACGATAAATGGCATTTTCCCATGAAAACTTTGAAGGCCCAGGCCATAAAGATAATAAACTGGTGCTAAATTTCTGAGCTTGCCTATCCTGACATCAATCTACAGGATTAGATACATAAATACACACATGCATAGAAAGGAAAAGCAAAGTGCACTTTCACATTCTGTTTTGCAACAGAATTAAAACAATACAGTTAAATTAAAGCAAACCTTGGTAAAAAGTTTAACTGGATCATAACCAGTTGATTTAGCCCACTCCTTAGTGGAAATACGTTTAATGTCACCATCTTCATTAGATGCTCTGGCTCTGGCTTCGGCTTCCATTGGCTCCCCTACAAAACATTTTATTTTTAATAAATCTGAAACTGAGTTCCAGTGCCTCTTTGGGAGTAGAGTGAGAGAGAGGACTAGACATGGAAATCAACCTGTAATAAGTTTCAGGAGATATGAAAAGAACAACATCAGCATTTTTCCCCACCTAACTTCCTAAACATCATTCATGCTCAAGCACTGACCTGTAGTAAGATTTGAACTAGATGAGCTTTAAGGAAGTCAATTTTTATCAAGTTTGATTTTTCACCACTAAAGTGGAACTACTTAATATTTAAAATGCTACTTTAAAAATTTTGTAACATGTAAAGCATGTAACATTATCTGACTCATAAATGAATATACCTGTCAAGGTGGTTATGGTTTGCCATGGCAAATGTGAGGGAAACAAACTGGCAAACCTTTCTTCCAACATATTCCCTGAGTAGACCCAAACTCCCAACCTTTCAGTTAGTTCAGTTTATTAATGGCTTGTACTACCCAGAACTCCCATCGAGCATGTAGCAACAGTTTTTTTCCCATTCTTTCTAAGTTACCAAGATTAAACTAGTCACATTCTAACTATTTCACTCACAGGCAGCCTCAGGATCAGCTCTGTCAGGAGATACTTCTTGATCAGCATCTTCTTCTCCAAACAACTGACTATAATTAAAGAATAGTAAATAGTATGTAAAGCAAACTATAATCTAAAAGTGTGGTTACTTTTTCTATTTTCCTCACAAGCTATTTAAAATAACATAGTAATGCCTAGAAGTGATAAATTTCACTTTGAAAAGCTAAAGGATTACAGTAATTTGGGAGGGGGGAGCGACGCAAGCCCCTGCAACTTGCATCTTAATTTCAGGAACAATACAAGTCAGGCAAAAGTTTAGTAGACTTATTACTCCACTCATCATCTAGGTTTTACAATGCTAATTAACATTTTAACCAATAAACCAGTGAATTGCCTTTACATTCCAACTTGGATAACCTTCACATGTCAAAACATTAGTAAAGTACAACTACAGTTGACTATTAAGTAAACATTATTATTAATTAACTATGACATCCCAGAAACTGCTCTCTAGGTTGAGGAAACTCAGTAAATTAAGACAATTTTTTAAGTGCTAGTAGTACATTATTTTGCACTAACGAGTTTTAAGAAAGAAAATATGTACATACTGAAATCCTCTTTTGATAATCTAGTTACCCAAAAACTAGGCAAGACAGTGATGCCTCCCCTCAAAACAAAACAAAACAAAAAAAACTAGGCAAGAAAGTTGTCCTAAGGAAATCCTTTGTACAGTTAACATGCAATTCAACAACAAAACCAAAACCAAAGACTGTGATCTCAGAAATTCTTGATACATTTTACAAGAAAATGCTCAGCTGTTTCCCCTCTGTGGTTGTACCAAATTCCATCCCACAACATACTAAAGTTCTAATCAACTCATTTCCTCTCCAGACTTAACCCATGGAGGCAGCTCTACTCTGTCCAATAGATAGGCTCACTCTGAATGGAGTTAAAGCAAGTTTTAATTTTTTTTTTTTAAGGCATCACTGCTCTCCGGTGGTGGGAGTAGGAGGCCCAGCCCCACTGCTGGAATCGAACCTCCGTCCCAGTGGGCCACAGTCCCGCGCACAACCACTACGCCACCGGGGCTCAGCCCTAAAGCAAGTTTTTAAATGAAATGTTTGTTCCTCTTCTTTTGGTCATGTTCTTTTTCTTAACGATTTTAAGAATATATTCTGGATCACAATACTTATGTGATTAGATGCTGCAAAAGTTTTCCCTCATAAAATGGGTAACTTTCATTTGATATCTTAATCTTGTTTTTTTTTTTTTTTTGGGGGGGGGCGGGGTATCACAGCCTCTGGTGGCCGTGGGTGCTACCCAGCGCTGCTCTTAAGAGCCGCCGTTGGATTTGAACTGCCAAGCCCGCAGTCCCGCACTCAACCACTTAGACCACCATAGCTCAGGCCCCATTTGATATCTTTATTTTTTTTTTTTTTAGGGCATCACTGCCTGGGTGGTGGGAGTAGGAGGCCCAGCCTTTGCCCCTGTGGAGCTGGAATTGAACCTCCATCCCAGTGGGCCACAGTCCCGCGCACAACCACTACGCCACGAGGGCTCAGCCCCATTTGATATCTTTAAATGACGATATTTTTAATGGAATCTCGTGACCTTACTTTTGTTTTTGTTTTTTGTTTTGTTTTTTTTTTTGGGGGGGGAACATCACTGCCCTCTGGTGGAAATGGGAGGCCCAGCCTTGCTCCTGGAGAGCTGTTGCTGGATTTGAACCGCGAGCCAGTGGGCCGATGTCCCGCACACAACCACTATGCCACCGGCACTCAGCAGATCTTTACTTTTATGATTAGCACTTTTAATCTACCTTCAAGGAGAAAGATGTTCTACATTATAAGGTTTGACTTACAGAATCTATCTGGACTTCAAAATTTTAGATTGTTCCAGTGGTCCTGTGATATAAGTTCAATCATTTGTTCTCTTACATGCGGCTTTGTATCTGAGATCTGTGTTCTGTCCCAGTGGTCTTTCCAAAACTACACCAACATAATACATGCGCATGTGTATCCTTGACACCTCTAAGAGTAAACCATCCCAACATAGCCTTCTTCAATAAGAAAAGGGTTTCCCTGAGGTAGTCTTGCATATAAACCTTAGATTCAACTGGCCAGTTTCCAAAATCTTCTGATGCATTTCAATTAAATGAGTAATAAATTTACAAGACATGGATGGGAAGTCCCAATACTGTCAGTATGTCATTTGTCTTAAAGTTGGACTTAAAACTTTTACATGTTGAAAAAAAAAAAAAAGGCTGAGCCCCGTTGGCGTAGTGGTTGTGCGCGGGACTGCGGCCCACTGGGATGGAGGTTCGATTCCAGCTCACAGGAGCAAAGGTTGGGCCTCCTACTCCCACCACCTGAGGGCAGTGATGGCTTAAAAAAAAAAAAAAAAAAACTTTTACATGAAAAATAATCTTCTATTAAGTACCTGAGTCACAGGTAGAAGGAGCCGGGGGTTTACTGCTAATGCAGGACTTTACCAAATTTCCCACTAAAAGGAACGTGTTCCTTGGAGAAATACCGTATACACTCGAGTATAAGTCAACACAAATATCAGCCAAGGCACCACAAAAACGGCATTAAAAATGTGCTGGGAGCTCTTTCTCTTCAACAAGGAGGCCTGAGCGGCAAACGCAAAGATTCAGACCTTTGTGAAGACCCTGATGGGCAAGACCATCACCCTGGAGGTAGATCCCAGTGACGCCATCGAGAATGTCAAAGCTAAAATCAAAGACAAGGAGGGCATTCCCCGGACCAGCAGCGTCTGATTTTTGCTGGTAAACAGCTGGAGGATGGCCGCACTCTGTCGGACTACAACATCCAGAAAGAGTCCATTCTGCACTTGGTGTGCGCCTGCATGGTGGCATCATCGAGCTGTCTCTGTGCCAGCTGACCCAGAAGCACAACTGCAATAAGATGATCTGCCACAAGTCATATGCTCGCCTTTACCCCCGTGCGGTTAATGCCGCAAGAAATGTGGCCACACCAACAACCTGTGTCTCAAGAAGGTCAAATAAGGGCCCCATCTTCCAGCTCTTAGGCCTCCTGCCCGTGGAGTTCTCCTGAGCCCCCCGGCACTGGGCCCTCAATAAGGTCTCAACTTTCACTGACCTAAAACATTTAAAAAAAAAAAAAAAAAGTGCTGGCAAACTCGGCTTACACATAGTAGCTGTTTTAAAACTGGGGCGGAAAATAGACAAAATGAGGCTAAAGCAACTTGCAGTGCCAGAGAAGTGCTCACACAAAATCATAGCACCTTAGGGGCATAGCGGTCAACTGCAAGACTGAAACCCCAATGGTCAAAGCTAGAACTGCTTTAGCACGAAGATAAATAAAGCAGCATTGTATTATAATCCAAAATATAAAGTACTTGAGTTCATACTGACATAAGTAAATTGGACAAATAAATGAATGGGGGAGATGAGGCATCTTCCATGCAGAAGATCTACAAATAATTTCTGTCAATAGTCCCCATTCCTGAGGTGTGGGCTACAAGTGGTGAGTTCTTCCCAAATATATAGAATTTTTTAAAAAAGAAAGGAAAAGAAAACTGAACCCAAAACAAATCCCACTGCATGGAGTAAATTTCAACTCACAGTGACACTACACAGGATTTTCAAGACTAGATAAATCTTGACAGAACCAGAAAGCCTTACCCATTTTCCATAGAGTGACTGGTAATTTTGAACCGCAGATCAGCTGTTTGAAACCCACAACATATTGTAATTCACTAGCTACCAGGACTACTCAGTATAGAAAGGGAAAAGAACAAAATTACATTTACAATGGAAAACCTTAAAAATAGCTACAGAATCAAGTCTAATAGCAATCGCCTTATGTCATATCAACAGCAAGTAGTCCATTGGTAGGGCAGAACGAAAATGGTTCTTCTTTAGTCTTCTTCCCAATCAGTCTGTAAGGTCAGTCTTATAAAATGTTATCAAATAAATTCTAACAGTGCTACAATCAACAAAATTCCTGATACTTATCAAAATTTTCATTCATCAAAAACAAAGAAGGTGGGCTGAGCCCCAGTGGCGTAGTGGTTGTGCGAAGGACTGCGGCCCACTAGGATGGAGGTTCAATTCCAGCAGTGGGGTTGGGCCTCCTACTCCCACCACCGGAGAGCAGTGATGCGCCCCCCAAAAAACAAAAACAAAACAAAGAAGGTGTGAGAAACTATTGTGCCAAACATAGCTCAAAGAGTGCTAATGGCTAAATGTGATGTGCACTATCTTTGATAGGATACTAAAATAGAAAATGGTCATTAGCTAAAGATGAAGGGGATATGAATACAATATGGGGATTAGATAAAGATTGAGAACATTTTGCTTTTCTTGCTACTCTACTAAAAACTTTTGCCAAGAAAAAGTATTTGCCCAATGTTATCAAATGTTTTTATATATCTACAGATTATATACATATAGCTCTCTAAATTTCTTAATAAATGAATCATGTGGGCTGAGCCCCGGTGGTGTAGTGGTTGTGCGCGGGACTGTGGCCCACTGGGATGGAGGTTCAATTCCAGCAGTGGGGCTGGGCCTCCTACTACCACCACCGGAGAGCAGTGATGCCCAAAAGCAAATAAATAAATAAATAAATCGTGTATATAGATTACCTAATGTCAAATCATTCCTGGATTAAGTATGACTTGACCGGGGTAAAAGTTTTGCTGATATGACGGTACAGATGGTTCCACTTTTCTTATAAGAAAGATTGACTTGTAATTTTCCTTTCGATATACTTATAATTTTCTATGCCATAATGTCTTTCAGTATCAAGGACATGCCAACCTCATAATAGGCATTAAGACATTTTCCTTCTTTTACGATCTCTTGATGAGCTTACAGAAGATTAAAACTATCTATTCTTTGTGAGTTTAGCAGAACTAAGTTATAAAACCACATAGACTTAGTGCACTATTTAGAAGGGTTAAAATACTGATTAAATATTCACTAAGGTATAGCCTTTCTAGTTCTTTAGGAGTCACTTTTTCAAGTTGCTTCTTTTAATTCCATTTATCCAATTCATTAAAATTTTACACATATATTAGCAAGGCTATTTTATGCTACCAGCACCCTCTCTTCTCCATCTATATGGAACATCTTTGCATACAGTAATATCTCACCATTTCGGGGTGAAGGTTTACACACGTTCTCACTGGACAATTTCCACCTACAGTGTTTGTTGACAGCAGTGACATTTTCCACCTGGTGGAAATCTTTTCTTCTTTTTTTGTTTTGTTTTGCTTTTTGGGGCGCCAATCTTTTCTTCTAATCATGTTCTAGGTGTTCCATTTCCAATAACCTAGGCGCCTTCATCTTTCTTTCCTTTCAGCATTGATCTTAGTCTCATCTAGTTGATTTTTTTACAATACAAAGAACTTCTTGTGCGTGCTACTTGATTTTGCTGAATAGTGGTCTTGGGAATAATTTTGAATCCAAGTTTTTAAAAGTACCCAGGGCAATAGTCTCAGGGAGTCCACTGGTTTCAATTGGTCCAGTTAGTCTGGACATTTCTAAGAATTTTGGTTTTGTTCTACATTTTTCTCCCATCTATTGTGACCATGGACTGGATGGTCAGTGGTGGTTCTAATTTCAAGGGCGATAAGGTCATGACTTGTTTGGGCTATCAACCTTATAAACTACTTGTCTATTTTGTTTGGTTACCTTACTCTTTGTTCTTAACTTATCCTTTTCACTCTTATTAATCATTGTAAGCGGATTATTTTTGTCTTATATAGCCATTCACAAATTTTTAAGATCTCAGATGTTCTTCACTTCACTAGGATGCAGAACCTGAATTTAGTGAACTCTCTCTATATAAACTGATGTGAGTTGCCTCATGAGACTACATTGCTAAATTTTCAAACTAAAAAAATCTCACAATCTTGAAAGGTGTTTGTTTATATCTGAGAAGTATCTTGTCATATCTTCAATGACTTTAAGTCCCTGTACACAAATACCTGTATTTACATACATAGTGATACTTCTACTATCTGGTTTCACATTATGTAATTATACCAACCAGTATACCTATATGCCACATACCCAATTTATGTGATCCTTTACTCATTCTGTGGCCTTTGTTGAGGTTGTCGTCATACTATGTCAAATTCTCTCTTTTTTTTTTTTTTGTGGTGGCATCACTGCCCCGGTGGGAATAGGAAGCCCAGCCTTGCTCCTGGAGAGCTGCTGCTGGATTTGAACTGTCAACCCTACGGGCCACAGTCCCACGCACAACCACGACGCCACCAGGGCTCAGCCTATGTCAAATTCCTTACTGCTTCCCCCCTCCATGTCCATATACAGTTTTACAGATTCATCATTGTTCTTTGTTTCTCTAACATTTTATGTATATATCACATTTTGTGTATCTGTTCATCAAAGAGTAAGTAGGCAGCATTTTTTTCTTTTCAGTACTGATGACTCAACGCAACAATAAACATAGCTGGCTCATTTCTTTTATTAGAAACCAAAGATACAAAATTGAATTGCTGGGCCAAAGAGTAGCACTATTTCAAGTTTTCAGGACATACCAAACCATATCCCATAGTGGTTGCACAGTCCCATCAGCAATGGATTAGGGTTCTAATCTCAACACCCCTCCCCCAACATTTGTATCATTTTCACTGATTGTTATGATTATAATTAATTATGAGCTATATCTGAAATTGTGTTCCCCTCAGTATTTATTTCTTCTCTGTCATTTTTTTTTCTTCTCTCTCATTTAACTATCCAACTTTGGGCTATATTTTTACCTCAATTTCTCTCATTTACAGTATGTATTTTTTTTTACAGTATGTATTCTATGGTTCTTTTTCTAACTTAAGCTGGATTCTTAGTTCATGAATTGTTAGTCTTTGCTCTTTTCTAATTAATGTCTATAAATTTTCTTGTAGCAATTCAATTTTGTATCTTTGGTTTCTAATAAAAGAAATGAGCCAGCTATGTTTATTGTTGCGTTGAGTCATTGAAACCTACAAGTTCCAGATGTACTATTTTCATTCATCATTGAAAAGTATTTTAAAATTCCATTATGTTTCTATTTCTTTTTTAAAAGTTTCTTTAACTGAGGAATTTATGCTTTTATATTTCCTAATTCATCCAAAGTGTGTACCCCACTTTTCAAAGGTTCACATTCCAACATTTTCCTTTTATGAAAGACTTACACTAGTACTTGTTTTCATTAACCAGAAGAAACCTGAAGAGGATTTTCACTTTGGTAAAAAGCAGAAATAGTGTTCTGAGTTTGTTTGCAGTGAGCCATTAAAGAGGCAGCATGTTGTATTCTAAGCATGAAGAATGAAACTCTATTATTTTAACTTTAGACAGAGTATTTCTATTTTAGACAGGCTGTGTACTGACCACAGCATTCCTGCATTTACTCTGTTAGTGTTGTTTTAGGTTTTATTTGGTAATATTTGAAAGATTATTTTTTATGTCTGGGAATGCTCAGAAAATTTCTCATATATTAATGCCAATTTTGTCATAGTTTTCTGCTTAAGAAAAGTTTCTTAGGAATACTCTACTTTCAGATAGCAGAAAAACCATACTTGCACGCATTTTGTTACATCCAAGACTAAGTGACATGTAATGAGTATCTGATTTAACCCAAGAACTACAAGAAAATTACCAAAGTGCCCCTTACACCCTAAGTACAATTTAAATTAAAAAGGTCATCATTTTCCACCTAATAGCATGTCCAGACATAGATACACTTACTTGAACAAATACTTTGCCCAGACGATGCAGTGAATAGGCTCTGAAGGTGTGTTACGGATTGTACAGCCAGGAAAAGTTCTCTGTGTTGGTTTAGGGTGACATTCATAACACTCGGTTACACCCTGCCAATTTAGAAAATGAGGAAAACCGTTCATGATGGCGGTTTCTCAATATTAAAGGGCAATATAATCATAAAACTGTATTCATTCACCTTTATTTCAATCATATTTCATATTGGCTATTTCAATCAGATTTCACATGGCAAGGAAGCACGAAACTATTGTTTTATAGGTTAGAGAACTCTACCACAGAAGGTAATTGTATTGACCATAGTCACAGCTAAAGACTGAGCCAGGATTCCTCCAAGTCCTAGTCCAGTGAAGATTAGTTACACTGAGCAAAATAAAGTCCACTACATCTTAATGTCAAATATGAAAAAATTTTCTCGATTGTTCTAGACAATCTACTAGACAGGTAACAACTTTCCTCAAATAACCTCAAAAAAAAAGGTGAAAAATAGCTATTTAAGTATAGCCATCACAAGGGGATGAACATCAGAACTGTGGGTGAAGGGAGACAGTGGATGGTGTAAAGTATAAAAACAAAATTAATTTATAAGTTATCAAGGGTTCACCACATTGGGAGAGGAAGGGGGAAAAAGGAGGAGCCTGCAGTTCTTTGTGCATATTGTTGTCTCTGCATGTCTATCTGGATGGGATAAGCGGGATAAATAAGCTAGAAAAGAGAACAATGGAACAACGTTTCCGAGGGACATGGGAGAAGGGGAGACAGGAGAAAGGAAATGGGTGTTAACAAACCCAGGGACAATTCCTTAAGAGTAGCAATGTGAAAGGCAGAAATTCTACTGAAAATTAAAATTAAGAACTACTGCCTTGGACTATCAGCAGATCTGAAAATGTCTCTATTGATTTACCTAAATTTAACTAACAAAACCAGTATACAACATACTTTGTGGAATACTAAAGAAGCTTTCCAGGGTAACATTTAAAAGTTATTCTATTTAAGTTCATTCTCTGACTTTGATAGTTAAACTGTACTGTTCAGTATGTGGCTTTTATTCTATTTAGTACATTTAAAAGTTAAAACAAGGCTGAGCCCCAGTGGCATAGTGGTTGTGCACAGGACTGCAGCCCACTGGGATGGAGGTTCAATTCCAGCTCACAGGAGCAAAAGGCTGGGCCTCCTACTCCCACCACCAGAGGGCAGTGATGCCTAAAAAATATATATTTTTAATAAATAAAATAAAAAGTTAAAACAAATGGAGCCATAATTTTCAACATAATCTGCCAAAATTAGACCACATAAATTTTAAATATAAGTCCTTTTTTTTTTTTGGGCATCACTGCTCTCCGGTGGTGGGAGTAGGAGGCCCAGCCCCACTGCTGGAATTGAACCTCCGTCCTAGTGGGCTGCAGTCCCACTACGCCACTACGCCACCGGGGCTCAGCCCAAGTCCTCTTTTTATAGCTTCAAAACCTACAAAAATTATTAAAATTTATTCATGTTTAATTTCACAAAAGTAAACAAGCAAACAGATTAAAATGTTCAGTCTTTATAAAACTGGGTTATGAATACACAGGAGTTCATTCTAACCATTCTCAAGTTTTTGTTTTTTTTGTTTTTTTTTGGGGGGGGGGGGACATCACTGCCCTCTGGTGGTCGTGGGAGCTACTCAGCATTGCTCCAGGAGAGCTATTGCTGGATTTGAACCACCAAGCCCGTGGGCCGCAGTCCCACACTCAACCACTATGTCACCAGGGCTCAGCCCCCCATTCTCAAGTTTTATTGAAATATTTTATAAATACACCATAAAGTTTTCAAAGTTTTTTTCAGATCACTAAAAACACCCTCTTTACACATAAAATAACTTTTTTAGAAGTCTACTTTATAATGGGGAAATTAAAAAAAAAAAAAAAAAAGACGACATCTACTTTAAACAATTATAGCGTGACATGTAGTCCGGTACAGGAAAATGCATTATATTCACCAGCAAGTTAAAATTGGACAATGAGGGTTGAGCCCCGGTGGCGTAGTGGTTATGCACAGGACTGCGGC
>PVJH01004143.1:0-31344 GCA_004026705.1 Nesogale talazaci
TTCCTCTAATCCAGATAGTGAATTCTTCTTCACATTTTCCAGCTTTTCAGATTTTTTGCTCAGCATACAGATTTAAGTATGGTCAAACAACTCTGATACTCACATTTCCTGATTTTGAACCATATAATATTCCCTTGTTCTGCATGAACCACTGCATGTTGGCAGGTTTTGCATGAGCACAATTAAAATATTCCAGGATTCACATTCTTGGCAATGTCATCTATAGTTCATTATGATCCATGTAGTTGACTAATTTTATATAATCAATAAAACACAAATAAGCATCATTCTGATATTATCTGTTTTCAGCCTCAATTCATCTGTCGTCAACAATGATAATCCTCATTCTGCATTCTCTTCTGAATCCAGTTTGTATTTCTGGTAGCTCCCCAATTATATATTACTTCCATTGGCTTTAAAATTATCTTCAGCAAAAATTTACCTTTATGTACTACTAATGATATTGTTAGATAATTTCTACATTCTGTGGGTTTTCTTTTGGTCCACCAAAATGGAATTTCTACAGTCAGTTTATCAGATAGCGGTCATCAAAATATCTTGACATAGACTAAAAAGTGCTTCCAGTGCTTCTTTAGTTTATTGGAGCATTTCAGTTGGTACGCTGTTGATCTCTGCAACTGTGCTTATTTCCATTGCTTTCTGGACAGCTTGAATTTCTTCCTTCAACACTGTTATTCTTGATAATGTGCTTTGAAATGGTGAAACATTAAATAAGTTTGGTATAATGAATCTGTGTACATTCCTTCTATCTTCTTCATATGCTTCTGCTTTCAGTTCAACTTTTGGCCACTAGAATCATTCAAAACCGCAGCTCCAGGCTTGAAGTTTCTTCATGTCTTCCAGCTTGAGAAATGATGGACCTCTTCTTCCTTTTGACTTTTCTTCATGTCTTTCAGCTTGAGAAATGACGGACCTCTTCTTCCTTTTGATTTTCTAGCTCCAGGTCTTTGCACGTTTTATTAGAATGCTCTGCTTTCCTGAGCTGCTCTTGAAATTTTCCGTTCAGTTCCGTTGCCTTCATCATTTCTGTCACCTGCTCGAACAGTTGCTCTACAATCAATAGCAAGTATCAGAGTCTTCTCTGACATCCACGTTCATCTTTTCCCCCGTCTTCTTATTGACCTTTTGTTTTCTTCATGAGTGATGCTCTTGAAAGCAACCCTTGTCCTCCAACTCATCAGGTCTAGCCTGTTCTGGAAATATTCTCTAAATTCACGTGGAACTTACTAAAGGTCATATTTTAGCATTTGTGGATATAGTCAATTTGATTCCTATGTATTAAATTTAAAAGAGCTATTTCTATAGTTTCTGTTTTTGTTATTGAAAATTATATTTGCTATGAGTCCTTGGACATACAACAGTCGATCAGGCAATTTCCAATTTCATTTCCATACCGAAGACCATGTTTTCTAAAAGTATTGATGCATTTTCTTTGTTTCCAACATTCACATTCTAATCGCCAATGATTATCAATGCATCTTGATCATATATTTGATCAGTTTGTGACTTAAGTTGGTAGAATTTATCACTTTCTTCATTACTAATTTTGGTGGTTGGTGAATAAATTTGAATAATAGTTGTATTAACTGAAATTGATCAAACATGCAATTAAGAGACATTGATAATTACTGGTGGTTGGAATGCCCAAGTTGGAATGCTCAAATATGGATCAATTACCATGTTAACTCATTTAAATATGCATAGAAGAAGAGTGGAATAATGAGATCTAAATATAGATTAAAAAGAATAATTTCTGAAGGATAGAACCACAGTCTTCTTTTTCTTCATGGGCCTGTGTATTTTTAAATCTTTATTAAGTTGTTTCTTAAATTAAAGAAGAGATAATGAAGGCTTGGGGATATTAAACACACTCCACTCTCTTTATTTGTTGAACTGTAAATCAATCTCTGACCTTGGATTTACCAGTGACAATGATTCTCCCTCTTGCTATTTTATTACAGCCTGTTTCTTACCCGCCTCTGCATTTTACTCTATAAATTAGACTTGTGAATGAGGTATTCATCCCAGCTATTCCCTGAGGTACCTGAACATGTTTTCTTCCCCTGTGAATTGTGATCAGCATAGGTTAGAGGGGCCCGACTCTTCTCTATAACCTTCAATAAGATGAGGCTTGTTTCTGGAATGATAAAGTCACAAGGGCAGTGAGGATGGCACCCTTGCAGATTGATGGGGATCAAAGATGGAAATATCAGAGAGGCGACTATTACACAGGATCATTGCAGAACTGACTGGGCCCTAAAAACAAACAAACAAATAAGAATCACACTTCCACAGAGGCTCTTTTGATTTGTAGTGACTCTCATCCTCCCCACAGGGTTTCCAAGGCTGTCAATCTTTTACAGAAGTGAATTGCCATATCCTTCTCCCATGGAGGGGCTAGTGGATTTGAATCGCTGACCTTTCCAGCCAGCAACCAAGTGCTTGCCAGGGCCATTGGGTCACCGGGGCACATCCCAGGGCCTATAGAAAGGTCAAGTTAGGCTACTTAGCATTTTAAAGAAACGGGTTTGATTTGTTTGCTTAATACAGTGTAAGTACCACTGTCAACACATAGAGTGTTTTAACATTGCGAGCTTATTAAAATAGTAAATCTATGGAGAACATTCAAATCTTCACACAATTATGCTTGAACCTAATGTACAAGTGAAAATAGGCGATGGTGATAGCATCATACAACACTGGAGACAATTTTTCAGCCTGCAGGTACAAAAAATGTTACTGATCACTCTAGCTTTGTGCCAGCTTCTTTTTTATCTGTCTGCTTGCTGTTTTTCATTCAAATTATAACACCTTTTCCTGCAAGATAAATTAACAGTCCCCCCCCGCCGCCCCCCAGTTTTAAGTTTAGATCCCTCAAAAAGCTTAACATAAAGTAGAGTCATTAAGCTTTGGTAAGAGGCCAAATTTAGGCAAAGCAGATACAAAAATACCTTGTGTGAAATAAAAAATTCAAATATCGGATGCATGCATGGAGCTGCCTGATTGCCGTATTTATGAGGGCCTGCAGGTTTGTTTTAATTTCTTCCTGCATTCATGAATCTTTGCCTTATGTATTTATTTATCTGCAGTCCTTTCCGCTTGCTGTGGGGTTTTGCATTTGATTTTCATTTTCTTCCCTGGTTTCTTTATTAATTAGGAAATTATTACTTTTTCCTAAGCACCCATTATTGGGTATTTTGTATTGTAAAAAACTAACTACTCTTTGGAATAATCACGAACTTACCTGAATCAGAAGTTGTATCTTCTTGTCCTGAAAGAGGTGGGTCATCATAGTTGTGTGGATGTACATACAGAAAAACAAAAGAGATGGAAGTTGGTGAATGACAACAATCTGGAGTCTAAACTCTCTTCTTTCAGGGGGACAGAGTCCTATGCAATTAGAATTTTCAAATAGATATTGTATTAAAATGTGTCCCGGTGAGAAAGGTAGTTGGAATGCCCTTCTTATCTGTTGTATAGGACATCTCAGTACTTTTTCTAATATCAAGGTGTGTAGAAGATATGGTTCTTTTATTAAGGCTGTAAGGGAGCTAGTGGTGAATACACACACACACACACACACATACACACCCCATCTGGAAACCTGAACCACTGCTCTTGTGTCAATCCTGGCTCATCATGAGTCTGACACTGTAAATCTTTATGGGAATACATGAAATCCATCTGGTTTCTGAAGAGCAGCTGCTGGATTGGCACTGCCAACTTTGATGTTAGCCCTCGACGCTTACTCCACCACATCAAGCTTTGAATCAACATGAGCTATTAAGTATCCATCCTGAAAATGTATGAGAGAGCCTCGAGATAATTCCAAAACACCCCGGTGACTCAACTTTCAGTCAAACATCAGACATACCTATAACAACAATGATTACATTGAGGTAGTTCAAACACCATAGAATGATTCACCATTTACCCAAGGGAAAACATTAAGAAAGATTAGGAAAGCTGTTTATAAGGGAGACATGCTTTAAGGAATTCTTCAAATTAAACATTAAGAGACTCTCAAGCACACACACACACACACATAATTTGGAGTGCCATTACTTACCAACTATCTGACTTTAGGCTACTTTTGTAATCTGTCTGGGGTTCAATTTTTTTTATTTGTCAAAATGAGGCTAATGCTTCTCACTTCCCTGATATGCTCTAAGGATTATAGGAGTAAGCAACTGTGTCGAGTATAGTGCATGCTACAAAGTAGCTCTTGTTAGAGGGGAATTCATCTTTCCTTCATTGCATTCTAAGCAATTGAGCTTTTTCTAATTCTTGGAAAGATTTATAGCCTGTTATAGGCTGAATTGTCCCCAACTCCTGCAAAGATATGTTCAGGTCCTAAGCCCCAATATCAATGAATATGATCTTATAGCGAAATATATTTTTACAGAGGGAGTCAATTTGAAGTCACGCTGGAGTATACAATCAGTCCCAATGGCTTCCTTATAAGAAGAGGATGAAACACAGAATGAAAGAGGCACCCAAGAAGACACTATGTGAGCCTTCTCACATAGCGAGCTTGAAGAGGCCGAGATTGAAGTGCCGCATCTCGAAGTTTAAGGAGTGCAGGAACCCCCTGGGAAGATGGGGGAGAGAGGCTCCTGGAGAAAACCAAGCTTGCCAGCACCTGCAAACAAGGCCTCTATAGCCAACAGAGAATAATGTCATTCTTTTGAGTTGTGAAACATGTGGAACTATGTTTTGGCAACCCAAGAGGGGAAAATACATCTGCGGTGCCCATTATTGCCACAGGCTGTCTCCTCATTTCCTGAGCTGTGGCCTTGGAGGCCTGTTTTGAAAGTTTTGTCCTTGAAGAAGTCTTCATGATTCTTTCTTTGGGGGGTGATCTTGCCCTTCCTGAATTCTCTGAAGACAGAACTGCTCGCTCTCCCCTGCACTTGGTTTATTTGCATTCTGGCCTCTCCGTCTTCTCGTTTGCAAGCTTATCTTTATCTCCCTGCCAAACACCTGTCTTTTCTTAGATTCTGACCTAATTCGTGATCCAAACTGGACCATCAATTCATTCCCTTGAGTTGGAGACCGGCTTCAATCCCTTGGGATTTCCCCCCTCTAATCTGTAACAGTTAAACTAATCGGATTTGAAATCGAATGAACACTTTTATTATAGCCTGCCAGAAGTATGCATTGAATTTTAACACTGTTTCCTCTTTGAACAGAGAGAAAGTACTTATGGTGTGATTATATAGGATTAGAATTTTTCATTAAAAGGGTTTTAAACACTTCGGCAACTAAATGGCAGAATCCCATTTAATGAGTTTTTAAAGGTAGTGAAAGTAAGCAAAGTTTCACAGAACCGTTTTTTTCCTCTCCCCACAAAAGCTCTGCTTTCACTGGGATGCACTGTGCACAAACCATGGCCGTTTATAAGGAACAGCCAAAGACAAAGCCCGCTATCAAACCCTGGGGAGACTATACAGAAATCTAAGAGTGGGTCAAAACGCGTCACAGTCTCTGGGTTGGAGAATATCTGAATGACAGCTAAAGTGATTTTGTACTCCACGCTCAGAACTAAGTGAGGTACTTTATGATCTGTGATAATCTTAAGAGGCTTAAAACCAACATTCCTGAAGAAAGTTAAAGGTCCAGGGATTTAAAGACGGTGATTGAGGTTTGAAATTTTTTAGAGGGGGTCCCTGTTTGGGATCTGGGCCTACCCTGGTGGGGCAGAGAGAGACACCGAGCAAAGGTTTGGATGGTTCTTATGGAGGTTGGCAGATGTGGTGCCATTTAATACTACCCTGATAAGCCATGCGCAAATGCAGAAGCCACAGAATACAAAGCCTGGGCCTCTGGAAACAGGAAATCTAGCCAAAATATTTAACCAAGTAATTTTATCACTGCCTTTGAAATGGCTAAGGTATGCATTTTAGCTGAATTCAAGAGCACACGTATATCAAATAAAGGACTTGGACTGAAATAAATCTACCTCAGATCTGTTTACCCTGCAAGATCTAGAGATTAATTTTCTAAGCATTTCTGAAATAGGAGTTGTTGGAATTGAAGCAAGGCAGCCCGGTGGCAACAGTGTAAGTTTTCTCTGATGTGAACTTTGATAAGAACAAAGTGGCTATTGGAAATGTTGTGTGTACATTTTCATTTAAGGCTAATTAGAAGTATTTTTGTGACGGGGTAGTGGGAAATGTGTCATGGGTGTCAGCACGCCGCACTGCACAGTTAATAAGAATGGGACTGCGCACTGGCACTGCAGCCACACGTAGCGCCTTGAGAAGCACACTTTGATGAAGACACCACATTTTAGAATTGTTGTGTATACATTCTCATTTATAACTAATTAGAAGTATTTTGTTTTGAATCTAGTATCCAGGGACTGTGACACGCGTTTCAACAAAAAGTACTCGACGAGTACTCACAGTCACATCTCCGTTAAGAAATCAATAGATCGGCGGCACGGTCTCGCATGCTTCGTGGTGAATCTAGGTGATCCACAACCTGGGGGGCGTCTTTTAGAACAGGAGGGTGGGGGCCTCTCTGGTCTACCAACATCCCAGTGCGATCCGTGAGCTGGTTTCTGTTCTTCTCTCTCGCCCTCTCTCCTGCCGTTTTCTCCCTCTGACCTTCCTTCCTCTGACCTTTTTTTGTTTTCCTGCAGAGGCAAAAGCTGATAGCAGAGTGGCCACACGCGAACGATCATAGTAAGACAATTTTTTTCTGCCTAAGTAAAGAGCATGACACCTAAAGCCTCCAGCTATTTTTCTTTTTACAATCAATTATAAGAACATAGTATGGCTAACCTTTATATAGGCTTTATTACCATATACACTCATGTATAAGCTGAGTTTTTCAGCACATTTTTAATGCAGTTTTTTTGTGGTAAAATTAGGTGCCTCAGCTGTTATTCAGGTGGGATTATACTCAAGTATATATAGTCTATGCCAGGCATCATTCTGAAAGATTTATTGTGTACATTTACCACTTAATTTTCTTACCAGTCCAGTGAAACAAAGTACTACTTTATGGCCATTTTAGAGATGGGAAAATGGAAGCACAAAGAGATTCATCGATAACTTGTTCAGCCAGGAAGTGATGGAACCAAGACTGGAATCTGGGTATCTGACTCCAGACTGTACTCTTTAACTGTTGTGTCAAACTGCCTCTTCATTTTGTTTTGAGTTTAATTTTGATTTTATAGCTTTAATGCTTTTGGAAGGATGGAAATCCTCTATCTTAGACATTTTGACCATTTTCAAATTGGTGGCCATTCTTCATTTGTTTGTTCATGGACACATAGTCATACATGTATGATCATGGATGAATAGGAACAGAGAGCATCATATGATTAACGTGTGTTTTTAAGATTTTATTTTTCTCTGTTTTACTGACTGCATTCTCTTTATTTCCATGCCCTCATCACTTTTTTTTTGCACTCATCACTTTTAACAAGCTAGCGTGTGTCCTTCTTAACTCCCCAGTGTTTATAATTTGTAAATATGTATATTTATGTACAGATACAGGGGTTTGAGGTCTTTTGTTGTTGTCTTACGATATTAGATCATATGATGTACACTGATTTTAGCTCTGCTTTTCTTATTGAACCATGTCTCATGGAAATTTCTCAATCAAGAGGAACAAATTTGCCACACTCTTTTTGATTAAACCCTACAATCAGAGTTCATTTAGGGTAAAATTATATACTCTTCTAGAATAAAATTCTGTCTACTTAATCGTCTCCTCCCAGAGACAGACTTTTTTGTTCCTGGGTGGTCCAAAGATTGGCAGTTAGATGAAACCCACCCAGAATTGCCAAGGACGGAGGATAGGACTGGCAATTTGCTGCAAAAAGAGACGGTGCGTAGAAACTCCCATGGAGCAGTTCTATTCTGCACATGAGTGGGAATCGACTCACCGGCCACACACAGCAAGTATAATATGACCCTCTAGCCTTTTTCTACCCCTAATAAAAAAAAATCCAAGGCAAGGGTTCGTATCCACTTATGGTATGTATTAAAGAAACCACCTGATCCCTCAGGAAGGAGAGACTGGAGAGAGCGCAAGTCAACACAAAGTGTTTAGCTAAAGTGATCCTTGTGGTGACCCACACTGGGCCTGCGTTGTTTGGAACGACCTTTCAGGAGCCCTGGTGCATGCACAGTGAGGTACATGTTGGGCAGCTCACTGCAAGGCCAGCAGCAATTTGAGCCTCTAGCTCCTTGAGGCTTTCTGCTCCCCTTGATAGTTTTAGCTTTGGAAACCCACAGGGGAAGTTCTTCTTGGTCCAAAAGGGTGTTATGGGTCAGATTGCACTCAGCGGCAGTGAGGGCTTTTGGGTTACTTTTCTTGTATGGAGTGCATCTTGGAATGCTTCGGCCAAAAGATAAAGGGAGAGAATAATGACCTGGTCTCTTAGTTGTCATTTACTAAGAAGTTTCCAGAAGAGTGGCCGTACCTTGAGAACTGCACATGTACATATCCTAGAAGAACCTTGCAACCATCCAAGGCCACAGTGCACAGAAGGGGGCCAGTTTGGGGAGATCAAGCTGAGGCCTGTGTGGTCTCGCTACCCTGGGTTGACAGACTGCCACAGCACTATGGTTGGAATCAGAAGTAGATTGACAAGACAGGCGTTTCTGATCAGAACGTGTGTCACATCGACTTTCCTCAGTCCCTTTCTCCATCCGGTGATCTCTTGTGTTTGTGCAAGGGTCACATTCTTACTGTTTGCTCAATAGAAGTGACAGTGTCCTTGTCTGAAGCACAGCTCCAATCTCTGATCACTTGGGACAACTTTATTAGATAAAGGGAGTTGAAGCTCCAGAGAGATGGATGAGAGCTCAGTGCCATCAAGCTGATTCTGACTCACAGTGCCCCTATACCATGGAGCAGAATTGTCCTTGCAGGTAAATCTTTACTGGAGTGGAGCAGTTCATCCCTTCTAGCTGCACATGCAGTTGGCAGTCCAATGTGTAACACCCTTGCCATCAGGGTTCCTCAGAGAGCTTAAGAATACACGCTGTATATGGTCCTTCCCTCACAGCTTGATGAGTGGGCAGCATCCTGACCCACCAGGCTTTGAGGTCGACATTGCCACTCTGAGGAGTCAATGCACAGAGAGGACTGCGGGGTCAACCTCACCACGAAACATGACATTCCCTTACTGACCCACAGCGCTCCAGGGGGTAGCACCGGAGACCCAGTGTGGGAGTTGTGCCCAGTCAGTCCCTGCCACATACCAGGGCGGAACACGAAGGGAGCGCCACAGAGCAGCAAGTGGACATAGCAAAAGTCCTCAAGGAATTCTGAAAATAGACTTCGGACTCCGCGCGGTGGATGTGGCCATCAGATCCAATCAGAAAATATACCAGACCTGGAAGTATTCATTGACTATTTTTTGTTTTGTTTTTTTCTTTTTTTCATTTCTTACTATATAAGATAGGCAAGATAAACAATCCTGAGGAAAAAATGAGACCAGGAAGACAGGGGAGAATGGGAGGTGTGGAAAAGGGAGGAGGAGCCAACAAACCAAGGGACAAGGGATCAATAAAAGATCTAAAACCCACAACGAGAAGGGCATAGAATACCTGGTGGGGTTTGCCTGGTGTGATGTGGCCAAGAGAAAGTACGGAGAGCTCAATGAAGGTCGAACATGATAGTGGGACAAGAGCAAAGTAAAAGTAAATAGAGGAAAGAACTAGGAGGCAAAAGACATTTATAGATATAAACAGAGACACGTACACATGTGAATATATTAATATGTAACAATAGGAATATAAGTTAAGCTGTAAGGCAGCAGATGGACATTGGGACTCTACTCAAATGCTTCCTCAGTGCAAGAATACTTTTTTCTAATAACCTGGCATTCTGTGATGCTGACCTTCACAACACGATCACAGAAGACAAAATGAGTGTATAAGCTAATGTGAAGAAAGCTGATGTTGCCCAGATATTACAAGATTTAGTGGGGGGAGGGTTAGTGTCTGGGGTCTTAAAAGCTTGAAGTTAAACTAGTGGCCATCTAGCAGGGAAGCAACAAAGTCCACATGAGAGAAGCACATCAGTTTGTGAGATGTAGTGTTGTTGACAGGATCAGGTATCAAGAATCAGAAGAACCAAAAACAAAGAATCATTTTGATGTGTATGAGGGGGGTCAGAGTGGAGACCCAAAGCCCATCTGTAGACAATTAGACATCCCCTC
This sequence comes from Nesogale talazaci, assembly GCA_004026705.1. NCBI lineage: Eukaryota > Metazoa > Chordata > Mammalia > Afrosoricida > Tenrecidae > Nesogale > Nesogale talazaci. The sequence goes on from PVJH01004143.1 coordinate 10,208, forward strand.
ACATAAGGGTCACAAGGAAGGTCCAGCCAGGATGCAGGAAAGCACCCCAGAAACTCACAGCCTTCCTCTAGTCCAATTCTACCTTACAAATCTGGCTAGACTGAAGCATGTACACTGGTACAGATAAGAGCTCTTGACATAGAATCCAGGGCAGATAAAGCCCTCAGGATCAAAAAGGAGAATAGCGATACCATTAGGACAGGAGGAAGGTGGGGAGAGAAGAGGGAGAATGGGAGAACCAATCGCAAAGATTGACATTTTACCACCACCCCCCCCCGCCCCGGGGGATAAACAATAGTAACATGGGTGAAGAGAGACAGCTAGAGCAGACAGTGTAAAATAAATATAAAATAAAAATAATTTATAAATTATCAAGGGCTCATGAGGTTGGCCTCCCAACCTCAGGGAGAGAGAGAAGATGGAGGAGCTAAGTAGAAAGAAAATGTTTTGGAAATGTTGATGGCAACAAATGTACAAATGTGTTTGATACAATTGATGCATGGATTGTCCTAGCTGTACATGCCCCCAATAAAATGATTTATTAAAATAAATTTTAGCTCCAACTTAAACTTTTTTTTTTTAAATGGAGAGGTGGGAAGGAAACTCTGGAGGTTTGGGTTACAGTACTTCATTGCTAATGGAGGATTCCTAGAAGCAGTATTTCCACATATTCCTTTGTTTGTTTTCTGGAACTTGGATGGACAAGGAGATAATATACTTACACTTTAAAAAATTGTCACATTCTTAGCTTTCTGGGCCTTGTTAAATACTCTTGATTGCCCATACTTTGAAAATTTTTCCTTTCTAGATTTTCAAGTTTATTATCTTTATTAATGGCTCATGTTATGACAAGAAATGAAAGCATATAGAAAAGTACAAAGAACACAAAGAGTGCTCCAAATTCTACCACCTCGAGACAGCATTGCTATCTTCTCAGCCCTTGATGAGACGTTGACTTTCCTGCTTCTCCCCACCGCACCTATTTTGTTAACTCCCTTCTTCGGGGAGAACTCCTAAAAATAAAACATATAGACTGGATCTTATCAACCTCATTTTAAATATGTGGATACTGGTCTCTAACTTGCTGAGTTCTGTGAAATATGAATAGCAGGGCTGATGTGAAGGAAAGACTCAGAAATGCCCCTCTGGCAACTTAGAGATGATTACCTGTTGTAGAGAACCAAGGATTGTGCTCTCTGTCTACGGAGATCTAGGAGGAGATTCTGTGGGAGGAAGTGCCCTCTCCAGCTTTGGGGTTTCTTTCTGTTGAATGACATAAAGCACTGCAGCAACCATGACTGTAATGTCGAGCACAGCTTAGTCATAGAAAGTTGCTTTACTTCAAAAAATGATAACAGGCTAGTGAGTGGCTGTTGTTGTTGTTCGGACCCCTCAAATCAGTTCTGACTCAGAGGAACTCTGGGGCAAGAGAAGGACATGCTGCCCGGTCCTGGAGCATCCTCACAATTGCTGTGGTTGAGTCCATTGTTGCGGTCACTGGCAAATCTACTCTGCTGGGGAGCTTCCGCTTTCATTATTCCTCACATTTCCCAAGGACCGTGTCCTTTTCAGGGACTGGTTCCTTCTGATAGCATTTCCGAAGTATCTGAGATGAAGTTTGCCATCCTCACTTCTAAGCTGCTTTGTGGCTGTCTTTCTTCCCAGACTGATGTGTTCATTCTTCTGGGAAGTGCACAGTACTTTCAAGATTCTTGAACAATGCTCCAACATGACATCCAATCTTTGCCTTCCACATTCAGTGTCATACTTTTACATGTGTATCAGGTGATTGAAAATACCATGTCTCGGGCCATGAGCACCTTAGTTTTCAAGATCCTTTACTCTTCCACAGTGGAAAGAAGTCTTGTGCAGAAGGTTTGCCCAATGGGTTCCATTGTTTGATTTCTTGACTGTTGCTTCCATGCGCATTAGCTATGCATCCAAGCAAAATGAGATCCTTGACAACTATTATCTTTTCTTCATGCATTATGTTGTGGTTATTGGTCCAATTATGAGGACTGCGGTTTTCTTTATATTGTGTTGTGCTTCACATGGGAGAATTTTTATCACTAAACGTTTAAAGTCCTTTTCACATGCAAAATGGGGATAATAATAATAATGATGAATACTAATGATGCCTACTTCATATAACTGATTAAATAACACATGGAAAACCTTTAATGTAGTGCATGATGCATATTAAGTGGCCAGAACATAGAAAATATTCAATAAATGCCAACCTTTATCACCATTACTATTGCAGTAGACAACTTTGGGAGTAGACCAAAAGTGCACTGGGGGATTGAAGAAAAGATGGGTTGAAGATCATGTAAGATTTCTCATTCCTCTCTCTCTCTCTCTGCCTATGGCCACTGGGGTATAGTGCGATCTATAAACGCTTCTGTCTGTTGGCATGCCAGCAAATGATATGTCTCTCTGACAGGTTTTCCAGCTTTATGTAAGGACCCAGGTGCTGAAGGCCCAGGGCAGAGAGAGAACTGGGGGCTGGGTGCTGTCTTAGCCTTTTACGAACCGTTGCCACACTGATAAATAAAGCATTCACTCAGAGTCTGAGAGCTTGGGAGGCACATTGCGTGCAAATCCAGATCAGCGGCTGAGCATCTTCTAGGTTGAAGTTAATCATAAGTGACATGTTAGAGTAAAACTACTTTATAAAATCAATATTAAATTTACAACCTTTGACATCCTGGGACATCAAAGATAAAGGGGAAATAAGCCATGGAGTAAACAGTCCTCCAGCTATGCCAGCTGCTCAGGATGATGGGAGGATATGGGAGAGCCAAAGCCCAAAAGTATACTGTTAGGCTTGTTTTTGAACCAATGTCTCACCATCAATAAAAACACATCAAACAATCACAAGGAGTTTTACACACAGTGAAGAAAGGGAAGCCACAAGGACAGCCCCATCAATCGAATGTGGTTTGCTGCGGCGGAATCATCCCCTGATTTTTGACAATCCCATGTACAACAGAATGAAATACTGCCCAGTCCTGCACCGTCCCCATGCATGACTGCAAACCAGATGGTTGTGATACAATGGGCTTTCATGGGCTGGCTTTTGTGGACCTTCTAGTCTGTTTTTGTCTGGAAGCTCTGCTTAAACATGTGCAGCTTGAGAGGCACAGATAAACCTCTACGGACAGATGGGTGATGTGGCTAGACATGTGGTATATTGGTTCAAATTTAATGCAGGTCTTTTGTGTGGAAGGTGAAAATTCGACCACTGAGTCACCAGTAGCCCCCTCTTCCCCCCCCCACACTATCAATATAACAGAGTTCTAAAAACATTGCTGAACAAAGTGACAGAATTCTTCTTTTCTTAGTGAGACTAGATATTCCTAAACAGTGGGCTGTGGTTATAAAACGGCATGACTTTGTGAAGGTTGCCAAGTTTCCTACTGAAGGAACAAACCTATCTGACCAGGGAACAGGCTGGAATGAAGTGCTCCCCTTCTCTTGTTAGGTCCTCCCTGCAGCCAGTGGGATATGTGGAAGTGGAGTAAAACAATAAAGTCATCGAAAGAGGATAATGTGCTCCTCTCAGAAGACAATAGCTTGCAACTGGTCATGTCTGGGATGAGCAGTCTTACAGCCACAGACAAAGCCATAGCCATCATTTCAGTTCTGAGCTATATAGGATTACTGAGTGACCCTATATAGTGACTCTCTGTAGGATTACTGAGCCTTTACATATTTATGGGAACAGACTGCTTCATCTTTCTCTCGGGCAGCATCTGGAGCTTTTGAGCCAATGTTTACCTAAGAGTACCACCAGGATGCCTTTATCGTTGGTAAACTGAAAACTCACTGCCATCAATTATGATCCATGTAGACTCTACAGGCAGGATAGAACTCTGCTGTGGGTTTATGAGTCTTTTCTTTATGGAAGTCTCATCTTTCTCTCAAAGAACAGCTGCTGGTTTCGAGTGGGTAACCTTGTGGAACCATTATGCCACCAGTGCTCTCCATATCTTTGGAAATGAGACAAATTTTAAACTATAGAAGCAAAATCGTCTTCGTCCTACTGTCAGGAGTGGCTGGAGAAGGAAACTCCTGCCATTAGTGGTGTGCGTCCAGAATAATTTTGCTCTAAGAACTTGTCTGAGAACCAATGGGTTCTCTCCAATGGGTGTGTTGTGAGATAAAATAGCTGAGTGGAGGAGGGGAAACGAGGTCCGAGGCTCCTCTAATCCGAGTGAACACTTCCTTCTTTTTTGGAAGAGCAACTTAAATTTATGTCCTAGATCACTTGCACTCAAAGTGGTGTTAGTTTACCTAAACGGATGATTGTTCAGTGTTTCCATTTAGAAAGCCTTTGAAGTAAACAGTAGCAATTCCATTCTCTTGGTCCTTCTTCTCCTGATCTTCCTTTAGATCTTCTAAAGAAACCTACGATGTGTGTCATTTGGCTTGGTGACCGTCACTGGTCACAGTTGTGTTTTGGGCTGCATTCTCTGATTTTGAATTTTGAGATATCAAAGCATGCACACAGGAGCAGGGATGGACACATGAAAAATAAACACATCAGTTGTGTTCAGTTTTCACCTGCTTTCTAAATAAAATGAAAAATATAAATTTTTTCTCCATTTAAAATTCTGCAGAGAGAAACGTATTCTAAGTAAGAAACTGAAGAAGTGGAAGATGAACTCAAGTTGCAAGGTCTTGTTCATCAATGTGAGTGTGTGGATGTGTGAGTCTGCAGCGCAATGTTGAGATAAACAAGCGCTTATTTGGGTCTAGAACGTGGAAAACCACTGTGAGTATATGTCAAACATTTTTGCTCCTTTGAATAGTATATAAGCTCAAGAGTGACTCAGAGAGTGTCTGGCACATAAAATATACATATTACGCATTATTTTGGTGAATAAATGGGAGCTTCCCAGATAAATTGTGGGAGGAAACAAATAATGAATAAGGGCTTGTTCTCTGCCAGGTACTGTATTAGGCCCTCAATGTGTACTTTCTCACAGTACTGCCATATTAATTTTCTATTTCTGCTTTAAGAAGCTATTACAAATATGGCAATTTAAAACAACAGAAAATTTTTATCTTTTAATTCAACAGATCAGAAGTGCAACACAGGTCTCAGGGAACTGAAGGCAAAGTATTATTAGCAAGGTTATGCTCCTCTCTGGAGACTCTAAGGGAGAATCTACAAGTAGGTATTTCCCTGTCTTTTCTAGTTTCTGCATTCCTTAGCTCAGAGCCCCTTCCTACATTTTCAAAGTTAGAAAAGGTCCATCAAGTCTTACTTATGCTCTATTTCTCTGGTCCTTGTTGTAGTGTCACATGACTTTCTGACCACATCTGGTGAAGGACCTCTCCTTAAGGGTGAGAATGATTAAATTGGGTCCAGGATAATCTCCCACTTCAAAGTTCAGACCTTGAATCATAGTTGCAAAATCCTTATGGAATGTATATTAACATATTTGAGGTGATGGAGATTAGGATGTGGTCACCTTCTGGGTCTTTATTCTATTTACAATATTATTAATTATTAATTAATTATAATTATTAATAATCAATATTATTATCAATCATTAATGCTATTAATCCTATTACATAGTAGAGAAAACAGTCTTTGAGAAATTAAATAACTTACTGTAGATCTTACAATATGTGATAGAGTGAGGCTAGAAGCAAGCTCTTTTTTCAAAATCTAGGTATTTCTCACTATGCCATGCTGCTTTAAGACATAAAATAGTATACTTCTACATTCTAGTAAGATTCTAGTACAGATCTAGAATCTTGTCAAGTGGGCTAGAGATGGGAGCTGAAAGAGAGGATTGAAGATGAATTCTCTTTACAAGCGGTAAGTCACAGAGCATAGGAGATTGAGTTCCATATTTCATAACGTAAAAAGAAATAAATGAAATAAAAGAAATAAAAGAAATATTTCATAACGTAAAAAGAAATAAATGAACATTTGAAAAAATGCTGTGAGGAGAGAGAACTTAGTTGGTGAGTTAAAGGTTTTCTCTACTTGAAACACAGGGACTCTCAAAAACTCATGCTTTATATTCTGCTGATTCTATATCTCTTGTTGGAAAAATACTTACTAAACAAATTTTATTTCTAAATGGTGAAGACTCAATGTAGAGTCCTATTCCTTTTGAGAGTATTGCATATAAAAAAGGTGCTTAATCCAAGAGCGTACCTGAACCCAATCCCAATCTACTATGGTTGAGTCCACCCTGACTCTTCGCATCCCTGTAAGACAGAATAGAGTTGTCCCATAGGGCTCTGGGGCTGTGACCTTTATGGCAGCTGACTTCAACATTTTCCTCCATGGAGAGGCAGGTGGCAGTCAAGCTCTTGACTCCTGTGCCAGCTGGGCTGCTTGGAAGCACAGAATCTTTGAACTGACTAGGTCATCACATTGATTAAGAAGGTGATCACAGTAATATTGGGTGTATTTTTAGAACATGGGCTAAGTCATTGTTGTTACTATTATTTAAAATAATGGTGAGATTTTGAGTTAGAAAGTATTCTTAGACATGGGTGCCTTCCTGACACCTTTGCTCTCTGCTTTAGGAGAATATGCAGGTCATGGAAAACAAAAAGTATATCAAATTTTGAAAGTAGAACGGTATTGCATATTTGCTCATAACATGACATCACTAGCAGAGACATGAAAGCATGAAGGATGGCAGATTTGATGATGGCGTTTGCCCAAGATTACAAAGGAGGCTGTCCTCACAGTTGCTGTTGGACCACTTTTCCAATTTTGTGAGGAAAAAAGGAACAAGCCCCCAGACAAAGTCAACGTCCCTGAATTTAATTCTTTGTTGCCAATAGGACAGAACACCATTGATGTAACACACACACACACACACATACACACACACACAAGAATACAATTTACAAGTGAACCAGATGGCTCCCATTTCATTTCAGCGAATTGTTATCTTTGAAGAGTTATTTTTTGTGGATTACAAAGAGAATGTAGCCACTTTAGAAATCTCCAGAGAGTTTCATAATGAACCCTACTAATACTGTGTTGACACTAATAGTAACTATTACCCTGATCTTCAAATTCTTGTGTAGGAGGCAGGTTTATTGAAATTATAGCACAGGTCAGTAATTCATTTCCAAACACACCTTTAAAAACAAGCTCTACACTGACCAAAAAGCCCACTTAAACCAATTTCACTTACAAATTTGAGATGCTATATTAAAAATGAAATCAGTGTAGGTTAACTCTTGAAAAGTAACATTTTGCTGACAAGTTTTGCCCAGTATAGTTTGATATCAAATTAAGAAACTAAGTAAACCAAACATTTATGTGACTGAGTCATACTGTGAAAAAAATGTGATCACAGCTTCATATCACAAAACCATTAAATTCTGTGCAAGTAATTTCCTCTCAGCATTTCCTTTCCTCATTTAAGGTTTCCTTCTTAACGAAAAAACATCAAATTAGGAAGCTTAAATGACTGAAGTATTAACACTCTCAGGAAAAAAATGATTGCCTTTCGGAATGGGAAAAAAAGGTTCTTACCAACCTACCTTACCAAGACAGTTATAAAGTAACAAGAGCTGAGAGTTTTGTTGTTGCTATATTCTTTTCTAACAGTTTGATTTTGCAAAGTGAAGTTTCTTCAAAATTAATCCTTTAAAATCATTTCCAGCAGTGCACAATTCAGCGTATTCAGAGAACAAAATGGTCTGGACCATTTTATCTTTGAAGATTGGTTTTAGACTATGGGAATGTATTGAACTAGCCTTTGCTATTTTGAGAATAATAAATTGTAACTTCCATATGGTTCAATTAACATTTCTGTGAATAAATCTAACAATGGCCTTTATGTAATCTTTGTTTCATTTTGGTCTCCCTAGTTCATTTTCACTAAATCTCCATTTGAATAAAAATGAAATTTTATCCATCTTTCACATTTTGTTTATGCATATACACACAACGATTTATTATTTTAGGCTTATGTATATCACGATGGAAGTCCTCTCTGCTATACCAAGCATAGGAAAATCTTTCCCATTGACTTTGGACTCAATGTTTTTCTGAACAAAGTGTTCTGAGCAGCCATTACTAGTGAATCCCAAAGAACAGTTTAAGTATCATCAGTATTTATAAAATAGATGTGCTCCAGGTATTTTCAGCAGAAAGTGACGTTGTATTGTGTTAGACTGTGTTCTCTAGAGAAGTAAAACCAGTGACACGTAGATGTATAAAAAGGAGCTTTCTGTTGAGCAGTAATCTTAGGTCAAGAAGGCATCCCTGTCCAATCCCATTGAAGTACATGGGTCGGATGCTAGTCAGAACCTTCTTTAGACTCCCATGGCTGCCCGTGTAACAGAGGTGAGAATCAGGATGCTGGAAGATTATGGGCCAGTTTTGTGAATCCAAGGTCAATGGAGATGTGGCAAGGTGCCAACAGCCCTCTATGTGTGATGACCCACACAAGACTGCCCCTAGAGGCAGACAGAGTCCCTGCAAGCAGCGAGGCCTAGGGGCAGAGAGAAGGGAAGAATCATGTGTCTCATAATAAGGCATCATTAGCCCGTGACCTGATAGGTTGGATTCTAGCCTTATGATTTCATACAAATTCACCTCTACATAAAATCCAATAATCACAAATACAAAGATGCAGGAGTTTACAAAATTGCTGGAAGGGCTGGATGAGCAGGCTTAATGTCTGCCCTCCAGGACAGATTCTTTGATTGACCCTCCGAGGTGGACCTTTTTTTTTCTTTCTGCAATTCAGAATGGAAGAAGCCAGGAAGTTGCAACTGTTCCCGGATCTATGACAGTAGCTAGAATCGAGAATTCAGAGAGTTGCGATCAGGAAACTGTGCTGCTCCCCCTTCCCCTCAAAACATAGCAAGCAGCTGATTGGACAGTGAAACCCAGACGGTGGCTGCTGTCACCTTGCTGTAACTTCCTCTTGGTATCCCTGGAGCTGGACACTGGACATGAAGCAGAAAAATGTCCTGCCAACATGCTCTTGTTTGTCACTTTCAGAATTCATCTGAGAAGCTTGATTATATGAAGAAGAATGTAGCATTAGGATCAGAGAAAAGCTTATTGACAATCTTTGATATGCAGATGACATAACCTTTTTTGCTGAAAGCAAGGATGACTTATAGCCCTTGCTGATGAAGATCTAAGACTGCAGCTTTTGGTATTGTTTTAGTCCAGGTAGACTAGAGAAACAAATTCATAAGCATTCATATGGGTGTAATCAAGAATTATATATCAAAGAGCAATTGTGTATTAAGAAAACTTTTCAGTCCAGTTCAGATAAAGTCCATGTGTCTAATATTGACCCATATGTCCAATAGCAATCTATAAGTTCCTCTTCAGACTCACACACACATAATGATGTTGACCACAGGAGGATCACAGACCAGTGAGTGGCAAATTATATGGATCCAGTGGTGGTGGAGACATCTCAGTGCGAGTGTGGGTCTCCATGTGGCTCTTTCAGCTCCAGGCTTCTGGTTCCGTGTAGTTTGTTAACAGGAATGTCTTACTGGGAGTGAATGTTTGTCCCACCTCCAGTGAACTATTTATCTCCTTAGAGTCTCCAAATGAGGTCATCAAGCTGTGAACTGATTGACAGGCTAAACTCAACTCCTTTACTCATCTCCAGTTGACATCAGATTTCATAACTGCCACAGGTATGGCTTGTAAATCAATGTCAAAAGCACCCAAATCCTCACAATTGGAGGGTAACTTCCTGATAAATGGGGAAAAAGAGATAGAAGCTGTCAGGACTTTTATCTTTCTTAGATCCAGAGTCAATGAGTGTGGAAAACAATAGTTATGAAATCTGGGTCAATCTGCTGCACAAGATCTCTTTAAAGTGTTGGATAACAGGGTGTCACTGTGAGACATGGCAGCCATGCCTGCCCAAGCCATGGGGCTTTCAATGACATCATATGCACGTGCAAGTTTGGATTCCCAAGACACCCCTGTAAGTACACCTAGCAGGAACAGAGTGGTTAAATGACAAGTCTCAATGATACAATACAGTGTAATTCAAAATCAGGCTATCAAACTCTTAATATAAAGGATTTCCTATCACATTAAGTGAGATTTATGTTCTTCCAATTTTCAGAAGCATGTAATACTAATAATTTATAGCAAAATCTTTAATGCTCCTATCAATTATGAAAAGCATGATATACCCACAATAATACAAATCAATATGCTAAGCATTATGAACCTAGCTTCAGCTTGGCAATTTGTTTATAGAAGTGGCAGAAGGATAATTATATGACATCTTTATGTAAAATAAATATCTTATAACTTTGAAAAGTGAGGTTTTTCAATTTTTCAGTGTAATGTCTATCAGATATTACAGCTTATAGCCATTATTATTATTACCATTATTAAAGCCTATTTTCTATATACTTATATATTTGTAAAATTGTGACTTCATGGGCCCCATATGTATAGATGGCCTATAAAGTTATAATTTTCTGTAGGCGCTCCCACTGCAGTAAGCTTATTTCCATCCTTCGGTCCATACGCAACATTTCTTCCAAGGTTGTTGTGAGACATTATCTCTAATCTTGCCTTTGACACAGTCACATACAGCTTCTACTCTGGCTTCTTTTCATCTGCTACATATCACAAGATCCAATAGCCTTTTTTGGGTACGTTTTATCATCAATTTCACTTCATCACATACTTTGCTAGTAAGTAGGTCAAGCACATTGATATATGGCTTGTCATTCCTATATTATCTAAAGTGACTTCTGGAAGCAGGTAATGGTAGAGGATAGCTCCCCAGTCTTTCTGATCCTAAGCTATTTGATAGGGCATGAAATATAGATTTCTTTAGGATATCAGTCTCCTATGAAAAAAGATGCAATTTGTAAGCTGGGGGGACTTAGAAAACATAATGGAGGCAATCTGAAAATTTTCACAAGGCAAGACTAGGTCTTGAATGTAAAAGGCATATTGCAGAATGGGAAAAAAACCAAAAAAGAGCAAAAAAAGAAACTATCTGAAATGAAAAATATATCCATCCATTTACATATTATTATTTCTAATTCTTAAATGAATTCTCTTGATCCTCCTATCTTTCTTTATGGGGAAATTCCATAAAGATGTCACTCTGAATAGCTACTTAGAAAAGTTATTTACTTTCCTTCTCCCACCTCACCCCCGTTATGGAAGCCAGCTTGCAAAAGAATACACTCTCTGAGAAAATAAAAAATGATGCCTACGAAGAAAAAAGCAAGATGGCTAAGCTTTAGGTTGGAAGTCGTTTACATGTGAGAACCCTGTAGGTGCCTGTCTAATTTCCTTCGTAGAAATGATATTCTGGGAGATTCAATAAATGGACTGAGGAGTGTGTCAGGTGATAGTTTCTGATGGTTTTAAACTCACACAGTGTCTTCGTTTTTGGCCTCTGTTAACAATCTATTGTGGTGTGCAGCAGGTTCTGGGATACAGTGTAATTCAAGTGCTCTTCTGTTGGGCATATGGTGCTTTTAAGAACACTCTGAAGGTTGATTCAACTGCTCTGGTTCATAAAGGACGGCACAGTGGGAAGGAAGGGAACAAGCTCTGCATGGTGCGTGGGATTCAGGAGAGGAAGGGATTCATATGAGAGCAGAGCTGCTGAGAAAAACAACACAGAGTGACTTAATTAGAAAGCCAATTTTACCATCGTTTTAAGTTAGAATTCTCCCAAGTGTCACTGTTTCATATAGTAAAATTTAATGCACACAAATCCCCTAAATAGTGAATATATGTAGAATATATTTGATACATGTATATTTTATATATGCATGCACCTGAGTACATGTCATATCCATATACATATTGGTGTGCCTATGTGGAGGAAGCCTGGTGGTGCAGTGGGTAAAGTATTGGGCTGATAACTCCATGTTGGAGAAAAAGAGGCTGTGTGTGACCCCCCCTAAAGATTATTTTTTGTGTGGCTTCACTCCCTTAGTGGGAGTTGGAAGCTCAGCCTTGCTCCTGGAAAGCTGCTGCTGGATTTGAATCATTAATCCTGTGGGTTGCAGTCCTGCACACAATCACTACATCACCAGGGCTCAGCCCACCTCTAAAGATTCATAATCTTCAAAACCTGAAAGAGCAGTTCTAGTCTGTCCCATGGTGGCTCTCTCTGTTGAAATGAACTTGATGGTAATTTGAGTTTTTGTTGGTAGTACGGTGGTTAAGAGCTCATCTGCTCCCCAAAGAGTCAGTGGTTGAAATTCACAATCCCTTTGTGGGAAAAAGATGCTGCCTATAGTCATGGAAACCCCAAATGGCAGTTCTACTCTGTCCTATGGTGGGGTAACTGGGAATCAATGATAGGGGATTTGGTCTCTCCATGTGTGCATTATATATACATATGGATAAACACACATACATGTATATTTTCATATACAATAATGAAAATTGGCAAGATGCAGTCAAAAGACATTTTAACCCTACATACTTCAACTGAGGGTAGTAAAATAATTTTCATAGGTTGAAAAAAGTGATACTTTCAGAGGATAGTTTTTGAGGAACAGAACAGTTATATTCTAGGAAACAGCTTGAAAACCAATTAGAATCTGGGAGCCATGCTTTCCCAGTAGCAATTTCTTGGGGTAACTTTACTGGGTTTACTGTTTCTTGTGATAACTTTCCCATTAACCAATTAAAGTCTGGGGAAGTTAAAGTTTTCTCAGAGTAGTACTTAAATATTCCATTTAATGTAAAAAGAAAGTATCTTGTATGTCAAATTAATAGGGTCAGCATACACTCCAAGATGGACATTTATAGAAAGTCTAAATATGGGCATGTACATATGTAAATAAAATGATAGGGAACTAGATCTATGTGCATATATTTACATGCTAAGTATTAAGACAGTAGACAGACATTGTGCCTCTACTCAAGTACTCCCTCAATGTCAGAACACTTTTTTCCAGTAGCCTGGTATTTCATGATGCTCACCTTCCCAACACAATCTCTGAAGACAAAGAGGGTGGATAAGAAAATGTGGTGAAGAAAGCTGATGGTACTGGGTTATCAAAAGACATTGTGTCTGGGCTCTTAACGACTTAAAGATTAACAAGTGGTCATCTAGCTGAGAAGCAACAAAGCCCAGATATAAAAAGCACATCAGCCTGTGTAATCATGAGGCATTGATGGGCTCAGGTATCAGACATCAAAGACCCAGAACAAAAATTCATATTGATGTGAATGAGGGGGAGTGCAGAGTGGAGACCCAAAGTCCATCTGTGGACAATTGGAAAGCCTCTTATAGAAGGTCACAAGGAAGAGACTAGCCAATCAGAGGGTGGTATAGTACTTTCCTTTAGTTCTCTAATGCTTCCTTACCCCCATTATCATGACCCAAATTCTACCTTACAAATCAAGCTAGAGGAGGGCATGAACACTGGTACAGATGAGAGGTGGCAACACAGAGAATCCAGGACAGATAAACCCTCTTAGGACCAATAATCAGAGTAGTGATACCAGGAGGGTAGGGGGAAGGTGGGGAAAGGGGAGGCAATCACAATGATAAACATATAACAGCCATCACTCCCAATCCGGGGTATGAACACCAGAAAAGTGAGTGAAGGGAGACAGTGGATGATGTAAGATATGAAAATAATAATAATTTATAATTTATTAAGAATTCATGAGGAAGAGTGGGAAAGGGCAGAGAATAATGAGGAAGTGATACCAAGGGCTTAAAAAGAACAAAAATATTTTGAAATGTTCATAGCAACATATGTACAAAGGTGCATGACACAACATATGTATGTATAGATTGTGTATGTGTGTATGGATTGGAGGCTGTCAGAGCTCCCAATGAAATGATTAAAAAAACAAAATAAAGAAGAATGACATGTCTGCAGAATTTCTTGTGATACAGGGATTTGTATAAAAGTGAGTAGGGGGCTGAGCCCCAGTGGTGTAGTGGTTGTGTGCGGGACTGCGGCCCACTGGCTTGGTGGTTCAAATCCAGCAGCTGCTGTCCAGGAGCAAGGCTGGTTCTTCCACCCCCACCAGAGGGCAATGTTGCCCCCCCCCAAAGTGAGTAAGATAAGAATCTATCAGAGCAATAGTAATCTGGCTGACCAAATCTGTGTAGTGATAGAAAGCTCTGGTAATGTCAGCATGGAATAGTTTCAAACAGAGAGCCAGGAAATGCTACAATCAGGAAATCAATTCAGATACAAAAATTGACCAGTCAAATATCACTCAATATAAGAGAGAGGCGGTCTCAGGACTACAGAAAACTGGTCAAAGGAGATTGTGTTTAAAGCCATGTCATAACTTGATCATTCACAACAAAGATAATTTTTAAACCATGACTTAACAACATATGGTCTGTGAACCAAGTTGTCTCTTTGAAATTATATTAATACCCACATGAGATTTTGAAGGAGAAAATGGTTTTTAAAAGTACATAACTTGTCTATCTTAACTGAAGACTTGCTATAGAAGCTAACTGCTGCTGGGGTTACTACAGAAAGTTCAGATCAGTGATTGCAAAGGAAGTCAAAATGATCAGTTATGTAACTGTGAGTTGTTTAAGTTTAAATTCAGACTGTCATATCAGGTAACCTGGACATGAGAAATGATAGACAGAAGCAAATATGGCATGAATACATCTTCAATTCATTAAAATACCATAAGTAAACATTACTTTAAAAATAAAAGTTATCATTTGGAAAGTCACATGAAATAGATGGAGTCAACCGTCAGTTGTAATGTTTTTCCTGGACATTATTAATAAACAAAAGTGCATACCTTCCTTAAGTCATAGCTATTGCTTTTTAAAATCAATCAATCAATAAATTCATTTTTTGATGAAAATATAAATAGCAAAGGGTGCTTCATTTCAACAAATTTCATGCATATAATGAAATTGTTTACATTCTTGAAGCTGGGTAACTATTCTTGCTATCCTTTGCCAACGTACTCTATCATTTCAACATCAGCTTATTGTCTCTCAAGCTTCTCTAACCTTTTGAGGGGCTGTCATCAATTTGATCTCTCTTTAAAAGAGCTCATAATGAAGTCATTTAAGAGCCTGTGATGTTTACAGTTAACAGGGTACATTTTTTTTAATAACTTTGAAAGTTTTCTCATTCATATTCAAGATTCCCTCATAGTTTCCTTACTGAAATGATGCATCCTTGTTTTTACACTTTTTTACTTGCCTTGATTATTTGTCTCCCAACTTGTCATTTAAAATGGACATTTCTTAGATGGTTTGTCCTCTGAACTTGCACCTTCAAGTTTGGAAAACTTCAACACCACAATAGTCTATATTACTTGGAATTTAACAGCAGTATCAAATGATACATCCTTTGATATTCCTGTACTGTGCCTTTTAGAATGTTGATTTTCAATGGCTAAATGCTGTTATTTAATTACTTTGAATAGTGTTTTTTAATTATTCAAAACTTCCCTTGGTTTATTTGGGATGGTCTATGGAGAAACATATAATGAAAGCAACAGATAATGAGTTGAAATCTGAGCCAGACTCACATAGACCAGAGTAGCTCATGGAAGGTAAAAAACACAAACCAAAGTGCACTGGAAATGCAACTAAAGTTGTAAGGTGCTTAATTTTCTATTAATTCCACTCCTTGAATTTTGAAAGAAACCACACAATTTTTTTTCTGTAGGAGCATTTAGAGCAAGAATAGCATCACCCATCTCTAAAAATATTCCCCAGAAGATAAACTGTTAAGAAAACATGTTTGTGTTCACACTTTGAATAGAAATATTTATGATTTGACTTTGTACTTGAATTAAAAAAAAACAACAATTAATTAAGTTTTCTTTTTTGTGAAATGGTGACTAAAATCAGAGCATTCGGTCATCACTTTTATAACCAAAGCAAGTGATTAAGTATTCCAGGAGTTAGTCTTGAGATTGCCTCTGAAGGACCAGTTTGCATTGCACTGACTTTTGCTTGTTTGTTTTAATTCAAACACACTATGCTTTAGACACAGCATGTTAGACAAAGTTTCCAAACATAAAAGACAAAATTTGATAATATATTAAGAATTTAATGAAACTCTAGCATTTTTTTAGTATATGTGCTGCCGAAGCGAGCATTCTAGCATTTAAAAAAAAAAAAACCTGTTCTCAGAGAATTCTAGTTCTGTGGAGGAACTGATGGTCTTAGTGTCTGTCATGTTGCTTATCTAGTCAAATTTATTTATGTTCTAGATATAGGTTATACAATTTTATTTTAAATGCTTTCTTCTTGAGGTTTTGAGGATTTAAGGGTCTTTTAAATACGATAATGCAATGTCTTACTTGACCAAGTACTTTTTTCTTTTTCAACTGCTCTTTTGTCATTTCCAGCATTTGACAACCCCTCATTGACTAGAGTGGCACTGTGACCCAGAGGGCTTACAAGTGGTGGCTCTTTTTCTGAAAGAAAAAAGCCTCTACATGTATAGACATGTATTTGAAACTCCTCCCTTTAGGTTAGAGCCAAACACTTAATGATTCAATCAACCCCTGTGTTGTGTGCACCTTGTTACTCCCGGATTAAAACCTTTAGCTTCTTTAGTAAGTGACTAAACTTTAAAATAGAAACACGTATACTTCTGACATTGTTAAGCAATAAAGGAGAATATCACAAATAAGTTTGTGTATTCTTGATTAGCAATTGTAGTGTAGGGCTATCGGCACTTCATTTTAAAAAAGCAATTAGCAATTAGCAATTGTGGTATAGGGCTATCGGCACTTCATTTAAATTGTTTGAAACGATTTTTGTTCTTAGTGCACATATAATTACTGACTTTTGCTGCTGAACTATTTAATATTTAGCTCATTCAGAGTTACCTGATGTTTTAAAATAATAACAATATATAATTGATCAAGGATTCATAAGGATGAGAGGTTGGGGGAGGGAAGGGGCAAAAAAAGGAGCTTATGCCAAGGACTCAAATAGAAAATATTGTTAAAATGATGATAGCCACATATGTACAAATTATGCCTGGTATAGTTGATTTATGGATGGTTATAAGAGCAGTAAGAGCCCCCAATAAAATGTTTTTTTTTTAAGTTGTTCTGTTACTTTTTCCCCCTAAGGTAAGAGATTCACTTTCAAGGTTTCTAAATTCACTCTAATCATTTCTTTTTTGAGAACATCAATGAAAATCCCCCTTTGTATTTAAATTAAAATCCTTTATGAAGGCTAGAGGACTCCTGTGCTGTGGCTTAGATGCTGTTGCTTAGGTGTTGGACTGGTAATTGCAAGATCAGCAAGTCAATTCCACTAGCCACCCTGAGGGAGAAAGACGAGACTGCCTGTTCCCATAAAGATTTTTTCCCCCAATGATTTTATTAGGGACTTTAACAGCTCTTATGACATTCAATACATCATTTGGATCAAGCATATTTGTACACATGTTGCCATCTTCATTTCCAAATATTTTTTACTTGAGCTCTTGGTATAAGCTCCTTTAAAAAAATCATTTTATTGGGGACTCATACAACTCCCATCATGATATATATATATATATATATATATATATATATATATATATATCAGACCACATTTGCACACCTGTTGCTATCATCACTTTCAAAACATCCTCCCTCCACATAGGCCCTCAGTACCAGCCTCCCCTATTTTGCTTCCCTTCTCCACCCCTCCCCCATGAACTCTTAATAATTTACAAATTGTTATTACCTTTTTATTTCGTACACTATCCAATGTGTCCCTTCAGTCACTTCCCTGTCATCCATACCCCAGAGAGGAGGTTATATATAGATCCCTGGTATCAGTTCCTTCTTTCTATCCCACCATCTCTTCACCCTCCCAATATCACCACTCTCACCACTAGTCCTGAGGGATCATCTATCTTAAATTCTCCATGTTTCTGACTCCAGTTAACATCTCCTGATCTATTTGGATTTGCCTGGCAAAATTGGATCATGATAGTGGGTGGGAGGAAGCATTTGAGAACTAGAGGAAAGTTGCATATTTCATCGTTACTACACTGTACCTTTACTGATTCATCTCCTCACTGCAACCCCTCTGTAAGAGGATGTTACTTCATTTATTGATGGGCTTTGAATTCTCCCTCATTTATAATGATATAATTTTTGGTTTTTGATGCCTGATACCAGATCACTTTGATACCTCGTGGTCACACAGGCTGGTGTGCTTCTTCCTTGTGGGCTTTCTTGCTTCTGAGCTTGATGGCTGTTTGTTTATTTTCAAGCCTTTAAGACCCCAGGCACTATATCTTTTGATAGCCGGGCACCATCGGCTTTCTTCACCACATTTGCTTATGCACACATTTGTTTTCAGTGATCGTTATCAGGAGGGTGTGCATCATGCAATGCCAATTTAATAGAACAAAATGTTCCTGCACTGAGCAGGTACTTGAGTGGGGGTCCATCTTCTGTCCTAATACTAACCCTATAAGTATATGCACATTGATCTATTTCTCATCATCATATATAAATATATGTACCTATGTACTTGCCTGTATTTAAACTTCTATAAATGCCCTTTACTCCCCAGTTCTTTCCTCTATTTCCTTACACTTCCCCTTGTCTCACTATCATGCTTAACCTCCATTTAGGTTTCATTATTTTCTCTCTGCTGCATCACTTTCGATCAATCCCTACTGGACCTCACACATCCAACTTGTCACTGATTTTGAATCACTTTTTATTCCCTTATCCCTGGGCTTGTCAACACCAACTCCTCTTCCCCTCCCATGCCCCTCCGGAAGCATCAGTCCCATTATTTTCACCTCCAGACTGTTCATCAGTCTATTTTATCTAGACAGACCTGAAGAGAAAACAATATGTACAAAAAAATGCACCCTAAAATGAAGCAACCAAAGAAAACAGAACAATGATAACATCATCAACAACCCCCCAATGTCATATATATGTATATATATATATGTATATATATATATATATATATAGTTTAAGGTCTATTGATTGACTTCCAGGAGTGTCCCCTGGTTGAGTCGGATGGGGTGCTACACTCTGGTCCCAAAGTATATCCTTGGCACTCCATCTGGAACTCCATGCTCTGTTGCACACCCGTAGTGTTTTGCATGGTGTGATTGGGTCAGACAGTGTATAATCCTGACCCTGTTTCTCCATTGGGGACTCTGATAGGACTTGGATTAGCGAGGTTAGCTGTATTTCATAGTGGGGCCAGCCATATGATCCTCTCTCTGCTTCGGCTGTTCTGAGTGGGAATATCATCCTGATGACTCAGTGGGACAGGATGCACTCCATTCTATCTTTCTCCCCCTTCCTCCCCACTCCATTCTATCTTCCTCCCCCTTCATTTGTTCTCATCTGCACTGATCAGACATCTCTCACTCCCCAAGCTGCAGCTTCAGTGTGTCCTCCAAGGCAAACTCCCCTGGACGAGAGGTGGCTGCCCTTGTAATTGGGACTGGGGCTGTGCTCTTAGACCTCTCTCCTGGATCTCCGCTCCATTGCATCATGTTGCTACCTGATTTTTAAAAAATTCCTTTATCTTTGTCCACTCTTTCTGTTCATGAGATGATTTCCATGAGTGATAAAACCTGGAGGGTGTTTGAGAGACTAATGTAGGAGTGCACACGAGTCAGCTTTATGACTTACACCTGAACACATTGGTTTCCAGGGAACTTGGATGATGGGGGTTGCGGGGGTGGGGTGGCGAGTGCCTGCCTGATAGTCTTCTTGGATTCAAACACCTGATGGGGGCTGCAAAGGGGCTGTGAAGTGGCACTAGCCAGTCAGAAAGAAGAGAACAAAATGACTCCTCCTCCATCATGATTTACTTTCTTTATTGGTTTGGTGGAGACTTTTGTCTCAATTCCATAGAGCTTTAGGAAAATAATGTGGTTCTTTGTGTCACTTACCATAGAGACACCTATAAGCATAATGTGTGTTATTGAAATTTCATTTAGACCTAAAACTTTATATGGCTCTTTATATTACTTTGCTGTAAGATTAGATAATGCCTAGATTTATGCTATATTCTGGCAAACAGGTAGCAAAGTTCTCTATTAGTTCGTATCTTTATTTGAAAATAATTTTCTGAAAAAATATTTGATGACTTTTAAAAAAATTTTATTGGGGGCTCTTACAGCTACCACAACATTCAGTACATCATTTGTATCAAGCACATTTGCACACATATTTCCACATACATTTCCCAATATTTTCCACTTGAGCCCTTGATATAAGCTCCTCTTAAAAAAAACCCTCCCCTTCCCCCCCCTTTTAAAAAAATTAATCATTTTGTTGGGGGGACCCTACAACTCCCATCACAATCCCTAACAACATCAGTTGTATTCAGGCCACTTTTACACACCCATTGCCATCATCACTCTCAAAACATTCTCCCTCCCTCCAGGCCCCCATTATCAACTCCCTATATTACCTTTCCTCTCCCCCTTCCCCTTGAACCCTTAGTAATTTACAAATTATTTTTTCATCCTGTACACTGTCCGATATGTCCCAACACTCACTTCCCTGTTGTCTGTGCCCCAGAGAGGAGGATACGTGTAGATCCCTGAAGTTGGTTCTCCCTTTCTATTCCTCCATCCCTCCACCCTCCTGGTATTACCACTCCTATTACTAGTCTTGATGGATCATCTATCCTAAGTTTCCCATGTTTCCAACTTCGCTGTACATCTCCTGGTATGTGGTAGAATTGGGGTCATGATAGTGGTGGGAGGCAGCATGGAAACTAGAGGAAGGTTGCATATTTCATATCTCCTACCCTATATCTTAACTGACTCATCTCCTCCTTGTAACCCCTCTGTACAAAGATGTCACCTCACCTATTGATGGGCTTTGGGTCTCCAATCTGTATTCCCCCTCATTAATAAGAATATAATTTTAGCTCATTGATGCTTGACACCAGATCCCTTCACCACCTCATGATCACACAGGTTGGTGTGCTTCTTCCGTGTGGGCTTTATTGCTTCTGAGCTGAATGGCCGCTTGTTTACTCAAGCCTTTAAGTCCCCAGACGCTATATCTTTTGGTAGCCGGGCACCATCAGCTTTCTTCACCACATTTGCTTATGCACACATTTGTCCTCCGGGATCATATCAGGAAAGTGAGCATGCAAAGTTGTGCTTTTGAGTTCTTGAAACCTGATATCTCATCCCTCATGATTCCACAC
>PVJH01004143.1:31444-130199 GCA_004026705.1 Nesogale talazaci
CTTCAGTGATCATGTCGGAAAGGTGAGCATCTTGGAATGCCAATTTAATAGAACAAAGTGTTCTTGAACCGAGAAGATACTTGAGTGGAGGTCCAATGCCCATCTGTTGTCCTACTACTAACCCTATAAGTATACACATTAATCTCTTTCCCCATCCTCACTTATAAATATATGCCCCTATGTACATACCTGTATTTGATGACTTTTAAGAAATCACAACGAGATGCTTTTTTAAAAAAATTTTCAAAGATCATTTTATTGGGGGCTCATACAACTCTTTAAAAATATTATTTAAATTATTTATTTATTTTAAAATCATTTTATTGGCAGTTCATACAACTTTTATCACAGTCTATACATCAGTTGTATCAAGCATATTTGTACATATGTTGCCATTATTCTTTTTAGGCATTATTTTCTAGTGAACCATTGGAATCAGTTCCTCTTTTTCCTCTCCCTCCCCACTTGAACCCTTGTAACTCCTCGATAAATTATAAATTATTATTATTTTTATTCTTTATGCCAACACCTGTCTCTCTTTCTCCGTGTGTGTGGTTATATGTTGATCATTGTGATAATTTTTTAAATGTAAAATTCCACTTAATGTATGTGCGCTTTTCCTGATCAATCTGTACTTCCCAGATCCCTTTTTCCTCTACTTTATATTTAGTCTAAATTGAGGCAATGGAACACGAAAAGTGGTTAGGGGGCTGTGACTAACTTTTGGACAATATTGCTTTAGCATTTTTTGCATGAAATGTATTAATATACTAAGAGTCAGAGACCCAGGGGTTACTTCTAGGAAATCCCAACTTCTCTGGTCAAAAACTCCAGAAAACCCAAGAGCACAGATCAGCTATACTTTATTGCTTTTCATAACCACCAGAAATGAGTTTTCAAAATTTTTCTTCTAGTCTTGCTTCATTGTTTCCACTCTCCCTTTTTGGGAACATCTGTTTGTTCTTCCTTATTTTGATTTGGCTAAGATGGAGGTTGTCTGAGATAGAAATTATTCAGAAGGCAACCAGGTGACATTTTAAGAGTGGGGAAGTGATAGTTTTTGTTGAGTTTTTTTTTCATTTTAGGGTTTATCTCAGATGTATTTTATCATTGAATTTTTGTTATATGTTTTTTCAATATATGAAAATGAGGACTGATGAACCTAGAGAGACAGCAAGTAGAAGAAAGGCTACCAGGGGTTGTCATGGGGGAGGGATGGTAAAGGGGAATTGATGTCAAGAAGCTCAAGAAGGAAAAGGATGTTTTGAAACTGATGTGGTAGCAATTGTACAATACCCATCGATGTGATCGAACTATGAAATAATGATATCTGTATTAGCTCCCAATAAAATGGTTGAAAAAATACTGATAAAAAGAATGACTAGAGATATGAAAGAGAGAGGAGGTAGAAACAGATTTAGAGTACTGTTTCCCAAAGAGGGCTTAACTACCACCCTAGTTGGAGGTGTTGGAATAATCTAGGGGGGCTGAAAAAGCAGATACCTACATGTTATCCTGGGGTATGGACTATATAGTTCAAGTTTTCAATTGTCAGGAGGATGGTGTGTGTGTGTGTGTGTGTGTGTGTGTGTGTGTGTGTGTTTGTAGGTAGGCATGATTTGTCTCTGTTAGGCATGAAGAGAGATTCATCAGGGTGAGATTAGTGGCCTCAGAATATAGATACTACCACTGATCTTAGCCAAAAGGCCAAGAAGCGATGCCTCAGAATATAGAACAATTTTAGTTAGCCTTTTTTTTTGGGGGGGGGGGCATCTCTGCCCTCTGGTGGTGGGAGTAGGAGGCCCAGCCTTTGCTCCTGTGGAGCTGCTGTTGGAATTGAACCTCCATCCCTGTGGGCCACAGTCCTGCGCACAACCACTACGCCACTAGGACTCAGCCTTATTTAGCTTTTTGAGGGTAGCACTATAATGTTTGAAATAAATGAAAAATATTTTTGGCAAAGATTAAAATTCTCCTAGTTTCATTAGCTAATATAGTCCAATATAATCAAATGATTTAATACATCTAAGAATAAACAGCATTAATTTTAACATCAGTATAATAACATAAATAGTAACAATTCATTGGGTAATCAGGAAATAAAGAAATAATACAAGACCTTAATGTGACAACATAGATGTCAGAAAAAAAAGCAGCTTAGCAGGAGCAAGCTGCTATTTTTTATGCCATCAATCCAGATTAAGAACAGAGATGAAATGAAGCATTTCTGCTAAGCTAAATCATGAAGGGAAAATGACTCACTAGTAACATAGGAAGTGTTGGCTTGTAACTCTGCTTTTCTCAATTCCCCCATCTCTTTAATAGGATACTTCAAATTAAACCTATGATCAAGGACTATGGTAAGGTAAAAAAAAATTCAATAGATCCCATTGAATTTTTATTTTCAAATCTGTTTTGTGAAATGAAAAGTGTTTCACCATTGGTTGTTGCCATTAGAAGTCATTGACTCAGTCCATAATCAGGCAATATTCCTTTCTGTGTACAAAGGGTCGCTATGAGTGGGAGCTAAGGTGGTGGCATGTAGCAAGAGTTTCAGGTACAATCTCAAACAGATGGAAAGAAGGAGAGATAAGTAGGTTAACTTTTCTCATGTTATATAGTTATAGAAAACATTACTGATAAGGGCAATTTGAGAGGCTGAAGTATATGAAGAACACAGCATAAAGGCTGGAAAAAATTCATTAACAATGTAAATATGTTATTCGTAGAAAACATGACTTCATATGCTGAAAGCAAAGAAGACTTGAAGCTCTCATTGATGAAGAGCAGAGACTATATTGCCTCCAATGTAGACTGTACCCCAAAATAACATAAAAGCAAAATCTTCACAACTGACCTACTATGCAACAGCATCATAAATAAGCAAAATGGTGAATTGTCACATATTTCATTTTACTGGAATACATAATCAATGCCCATGGAAACAACAATCAAGATAACCAACAGCATAATGCACTGGACAAATCTCCTGCCAAAGACTTCTGTAAATTTACAAAGATATCTTTCTGAAGACTGAGGTGCACTTGATCAAAAGCATGCTCATTTCAATGCTCAGGCTAATTTCAATGCCTCATATGTACAGGAGAATCTGGACAGTGTATAAGGAATTCTGAAGAAGATTTAATTCATTTGAATTATGACATTGGTGAAGAAGATTGAATATACCATGGACTCCAGAAGAACTTACAAACATGTGTTGGAAGAAGTAAAGTGAGAGTGCACCTTCGAATCAACAATGGTAAGACATCATCATGTACTTTGGAAATGTCATCAAGCGGGATCAGTCCCTAAAAAGAACATCATGGGTGCTGAGGTAGAGAGTCACTGCAAAAAGAGAAAGATACTCCACGAAATTAATCGGCACAGAAGCTGCATCAATGAACTCAAACAAAGGGAAGCATCATGAGGATGGTGCTGAACTGGGCCATGTTTCCTTCTGTTGTACATAGGATCGCTGTGAGTCAGAACTAATTCGACAGCAACGACCAGCAGCGACTGATGGTGAAACACTTTTCACTTCATGAAATAGATTTGAAAATAGAAATTTGCTAGAACTGATAATTTCAAGGATCCTGATGCCAAGAATGGGTGACATAAGCCAAAATTTGTGTGAATATGTTTAATGACGGTTCAAGCATTTGAGGTTTAGCCAAAGCCAAAACATGTTCTCCATGCTGTTGCATTTTACATTGTGGATGCTTCAGTTAGCATGACTACATACTCTGCATATTCTGTAAAAAGAGATACAGAAAGAGAAAACACAAGAAGGGGAAATAACAGTGTTTATACTCTTTTCTCTGCATGGTAACAATTTTCAGGATTTGTGACCACCTTTAAGCTATCTGAAAATCGTCGTAACATTAAAGCAAATTTAGGGTAAAGAAATCCAGACAAAGTGGAGCCACAAGGATGAATCTTCATTATACTCCGACACTTGTTTTCACTTTAAACCTCACATGTATCTTGAGTAATGCTTTGTGGTGGTCAATAATTTTTTCTGAGTGACTAAATGATCAAGCCTGAAAACAGGCTTGTCCAGCTCAACAAAGCAACTTGTTGCTGAAACAAAAGTTGGGAGCTATAGGGAAGCATTTGTATTAGATTAGTATCTTCTCTCATTTCTAATTTTCTTTGCTTCTTCGATTCATACTTTGGGCTTTCTACTCCTGTAAGAAGGCACAATCTTGGAAACCCAAAGAGTAAGTTCATAGGGGTCACTATGAATTGGAATCGACTTGATGGCAGTGGTCATGTTTGAGTCATAGATTCCATTTTCTGATTACTAATGCATGCTTGCAGTTGTTTATCCTCATTTTGGGTCATGCTAAAAATACAGTAGAACACATAAAAATTGATATCCTAGGCATTGAACTGAAATGGACAGGTATTAACTATTTTGAATTGGACAAGAATATGGTTATGACTCAAATTCTAACCAATCTCAAAGATAAGGAAATGGAGGAATTTGACCAAATTATTCCATCTGAAAGTAATCCAACATATAATAAAGATGTACTGATAATTACTGGCAAGTAGAATGAAAAAATTAGAAATGAGGAGGAAGGAGATAGTTGAAAATATGGCTTGGTTATAAAAATGATACAGGATATTGCATTACAGAATTTTGCAAGACCAATATGCACTCGTTATAAATATCTTTTTTTTGGTAAACAATATATATATGGTAGGTATCCACATGAACCTGTCCAGGTGGGCTACATAGAAATCAAAACTGACTGGATCTGTGGAAAGAGACAGTATCATCAATCATAACGAAGTGACTAATTGAGGAAAAGACCATCAGTCGCTTCTGTGCAATTTCATGTTGAACCTGAGTAAAATGAATATAAGTCCTCAAGAGCCAAAATATGACCTTTAGCATATTGCACCCAAATTTAGTGACAATCTTAAATAGATAAAGGATAGATTCAACATGTAGAACAGTAATGATAGACCAGATAAAGTGTGGGATGCTCTCAAAGGCATAATTCATGAAGAAACCAAAGACAATGAACCATATAGGGAAGAAAGAAAAGGCTAAAGAAATGTCATGATGAAGTGTCAAATGTCTAAGGCACTCCACACCACTGTGAAAACCTCTGTCCAACCTCTGCAGTGTCCTTGCCACCCAGGGCAATCCAGCACACAACCCACAGCACTAGGGGCTACAGCAAGAAACCCTGCCCGACTTCTGTGGCACTCTATGTTGTGCCACGCCACTGTGGGAATCTTCGCCTGCCCTCTTCAGTCATCTACACTGATGCGGAACACCTGCCAACCCTCCAAAGGCAACCCTGTCCACCTTTGGTGGTGCTTCACGCCATTGTGGGCCACACTGCTCTGGCTTTCTGTGTGATAAACTGGTACAGTGCTGTCTTAGCGGCCTGCTACTATCTCAACAGCAACCCTTGGGAGGGGCATTCAACTTGTTCTCCAAATAACAGAACACTGATTGCTAGGAAGAGAGTGAAACCCTAGAGGAATAAAATGATAATCTGACCCCTTAGTGCAGTTAACAGCAGACAATCTGCAGAAGTATTCCCAGGAATCTCCCAAAGGGAGAGCCAAGTGCTCTTTGACTCTCTGGAATATGTCACTAAGCTCCTCTAAAATGACTCACAGACAGCAACCAGGGCCAACAACCTCAACAAAAAAATAGGAGAAATAAAATGCCATGTCGCAGAAAACCTTGAAACTAATGATGTGCATAAAAGAAGCAGACATTGAAAGACAGAAATCTTCAAAATGCTACTCGGTGTCACACAGGATATGAGGGAAGCAACACAGAGAAAGGATGGAAGGATAGAGGAGATAAAGACCATGATTAAAGGAAATACAAGAGATAAGGGACTAGGCAACAAAAGCAAATAACAAGTCACAGATGCGACACTAACAGACTAGAAGAAACCCTACCCAGGGCCTTGAGGGAGACCAGACAGACTTCAACAAATGGAAAAAGGGTCAAACAGTTAATCAAAGAAGCCAAAGAAAATCTCCAAACAATGTCTGATGCTATGAAGAGAAACCACTTGAATAGCTGGATTACCAGAAGTCAGCTGCAAATAAAACGAGAGATTTCCTGGAAGAAAATTCCCCCAGATTAATGAATGAGAACCAGGCAACCATCCAGAAAGCAGAGAGGACACCAGTTAGACTAAATCTCAGGAAGAAGTTGCCAAGACACATAATAGTTAAACTTCAAGGAAAAGGGAAAAAAAATCAATAAAACAGTGAGGGGGGAAAAAAAGGCAGTCACCTAGAAAGGTACTCATAAGAATATATTCAGACCTATTAGCAGACACCATGAAGAGGCAAAAGATAATACTAGCTTAGTGGTGAAAAGCAGTCAAGAATAACCACTCCTCCCCCACTACACACACATAACACAAAAACAAGGGGGAAGGTAGGTACGAGAAAAATTCACATAGTCCATAAATGGATGCAATAACTGAAAGTCAATGGACTGAATTCACCCATTAAAAGACAGAAGACTAGCAGACTGACTGAGAAAACATTAGTCATCAATGTATCTACATGAAACACATCTCAAGCTCACAGGCAAAAATAGGCTGAGAATTAGAGGTTGGAGAAATATATAACAAGCAAACAACAATCCAAATAAAACAGGAATTTCAATCTTCATCTCTGACGAAGCTGATCTCAAGGTGAAAGCCATAGCAAGAGATAAGGAAGGACACTATATAATACTCAAGGGAACAGAATATCAAGAATCAGTGAGTATAATAAATACATATGCATCCAACAAGAGACCTGTGAAATTTGACAATCAAATGCTCCAAAAAATAAAAAAAAGACATCACAGGCTCAACAATCATAGTAGGGGACTTTAATACACTGCTCTCTGAGAAAAATAGTTCACAGGGAAAGAAGCTTAACAAGGAAGTTAAGGACCTAATAGATTCAAGAACTAATAGATATTTTTAGAACTCCTCACCCCAAAGAAAGAAAATTCACATTCTATACAAGCACACATTGCACGTTCTTGAAGATAGACCGTGTGCTGGCACACAAGTCGAGCCTGAGTAAATTCAAGCATGTAGAGCTCACTTAGACTTCTGTCTTTTACAACTACACAATAACTCTGGAAATCAACAAAATACAGCTATGAAAACAAGGACAAATAATTGGAGTATGAACAAGCCCCTATTGCCAAATGAGTGGGTACGGATCCAGATCAGAAATGAAATAAGAAATTTTTTAGAAACTGGGAACAAGCATGCAACATATCAAAACTGTTGGGACACAGCAAAAGCAATTATCAGAGGAAGCTTGACAACAGTAAGTACACACATGAAAACGGGAGAGAGCCTTAAGATTGATACTATGTCACAAAACATCCAGCTATCAGAGCAGAATCAACATAATAACCTTGCTAATAGCAAAATAAAAGAAATAATAAACATTCAGGCAGAGAAAAATGAGTGAAAAAACAATAAAAGATTGCAAAAATCAATGCCATATAAAAGCTAGTTTTTTGAAAAGATTAAATGAATCAATAGACTTTTGGCAAATCTAAACAAAGAGAGGGCAGAACAAACTAATGCCAGGATCAGGGATGAAATTGAGGAAATTACAATGGACCTCCATAGATACTTGAGTATAAGTTGAGTTTTTCAGCACATTTAAAAAAAATTGGGGGGGGGCACCACTGACCTCTGGTGGTTATGGGAGTTACCCAGAGCCGTCGCTGGGTTTGAACTGCCAAGCCCGCGGCCTCAGTCCTACACTCAACCACTTACGCCACCGGGGCTCAGCCCTCAGCACATTTTTTAATGCAGTCTTTGTGGTAAAATTAGGTGCCTTGGCTGATAATTGGATCAGCTTATACTCAAGTATATATGGTACCCAGTACTATGAAAGCATGTACAACAAGGTGGAAGACATGGACTAATACTTGAAAACCCGATTTTCCCCTTGATTATCACAGATGCATTGTAAAAGACTTCAACAAATCCAGAGTAATAGAAGAAATAAATAAGGTTATCAAGGGACTACCAATTAAAAAATCTCCCAGACTAGAGGGTTTCACAAGAGAATTCTACCAAGCATTTAGGAAAGAACTGGTACCAATTCTATATAATCTTTTCCACAGCATCGAAAAGGGGAGCAAACTCCCAAACTCTTTTATTCAACACTGTACTGGAAATCCTAACTAACAACATAAGGCAAAAGAAAGACATTAAAGGAATTCATCTGGGGAAGAAGAGGTGAAACTAACATTATTTGCAATGATATGATTTTATAAATGTAAATCCCCAAAGCTTCACAAAAGAAGTGCTGGAAGTGATAGAACATGACAGAGTAGCAGGATACAAGATCAACAAACAGAAGTCTATTGGATTGCTATACACATAGGTCAAGATCATGGAAGAGGACAACAGAAAGATATTCCCCTTCACAATAGCCAAACACAAATTGAAATATGTAGGGATATATCTGGTGAAAAATCAAAATATTTGTATGAGGAAAACTACAGAAAAGTATCACAAGAAACCAAAACTAACCTCTATTTTGAAGAATATTTCATGCTTGTGGATTGGAAAACTCAATATAGTAAAGCTGTCAATCCTACCCCAGGCACTACATAAATTTAATACTATCCCAATACAAATATCAACATCTTTTTAACAGAATTGGAAAAACTGACTAGCAACTTCATGTGAAGAGGAAATAAGCCCAGAATCAGCAGAGAAGTCCTCAAAAAGGATAAAGTAATAGTGTTTGCTTTACCTGATTTTGACACTAATTACACAGCCACAGTGGTCAAAACAGCATGGTTTAACAGATACTCAGACTTATGGAAAAGCACAGAAAGTCCAGAAATGAAAACATCAACATGCAGATAACTTATCTTTAATAAGCATCCCAAAAATATCAAATGGGACATATATGTCCTCTTCAACAAGTGATGCTGAAAAAAAAAATGGATGTCTACTGAAGAAAAAATGAAGCAAGACCCTCACCTTACTCCATACACAAGAATAAACCCAAGGTGAATCACAGACCTTGAGGTAAAATTCTGAACTATTAGGACCATCAACGAGGGAATTGGGATAAATTTAAGAACTTTGGTGCAGTAAATACACAGGCTATCAGAACTAGGGAAGGACACAAGCACAGAGGAAGCACAAATTGACAAGTGGGACATACTGAAGATAAAACACCTGTGCACTTTGAAAGACTTCACCAAGAGAGTAATGAGAGCCTACAGACTGGGAAAACATTTTTAGCAATGACATACAAAGGGTTTATGACTAAAATCTATAACACTCTGTTAGCCTACAACAAGAAAAAAGAAATAGCCCATTGAGGAGATGGGTAAAGATAGACCTGAACAAAACTTTCATAAGGCCAGAAATCCGAATGGCCAACAGACATATGAGATAAAGTTCTTGATCACTAGCCATAAGGGAAATACAAATTAAAAGAACTATAAGACACATAACACTCTAAAAGATAATTCAATTTAAAAATCAGAAAGCAAAAGTGCTGGAGGGGGTGTGGTGAGATAAGAACTTTCATTCACTACTGATCGTCCTGTAGTTATGTACAGCCACTATGGAAATTGACCTAGCAATACCTAAGACAAATGAAAATTCAACTACCATATCCAGCAATCCCACTCCTGGGCATATGGTCAGAAAATCAAGACCAGGAATCACAAGACTCAATGTATCCTCATGGACCCATAGTGCCTGAAGGACAGCACTGGAGACACTGACTGGTCTGCCCTATGCACATCAGGTTGAAAGGTGAAGGGAGTTTAACTGGGCAGCTAGGGGAGCAAAATAACCAAGTCCTCAAGGGATCCTGAAAATGTACTTCTGGCTCAGAGGACAAGGGTTGGAGCCTCATCAGACCTGATTGGAAAACATTCATTAAGGTTAGCAGACCCTACAACTAGCTATCATTTTTATTTCTCCTTCTTCTTATTCTTATTCTATTGCTCTGTCTGTTTATATAAGACAGGTAGGGCAAACAATCCTAAGGTGAAAATATTGGGACTGGTTGTCCCAGAGTAACATGGAAGATGAGGCAGTGGGGAGAGGGAGCAGAGAGCCAACAAACTCAGGGATAAGAGAACAACAATAGATCTAAAATTGATGCCAAGGCATAATGGTTGGTGGAGTGTGATCAAGTTCAATGTATCTGAGGGGAATTACTGAGAGACAAATGGAGGGTAAGCAGGATAGTGGGGCAGAAGGAGGGTGAAAGAAAATAGAGGAAAGAACTATGAGGCAAAATCTATTTAATATGAGTATAGCTTTAGACATGTATATATGTAAATATATTAATTTATAATAATTGGGGTAGAGGTCAATGTACATGGGGCTCTACTTAAGGACTCCCTCAACATAAGAACACTGTTCTTATAATCTGGTACTTTTTGATAATCACTTTCCCTACATGAAGACAAAATTGCTGCATAAGCAAATGTGAAGAAAGCTGATAGTGCCTGGATGTCAAAAGATAGAGAGTTTGGGATCTTTAAGGCTTGAAGTTAATTCAGTGGCTATCTAGCTTTGTAAACAAATAAGCCCACATGGGAGAAGCACACCAGCCTATGTGATCAGGTATCAAAAGATCCAAAACAAATAGTTATATTGATGGGAATGAGAGGGATTGGTGTGGAGACCCAAAGCCCATCTTTAGAAAACTGGACATCTGTCCACAGAAGGGTTACAAGGAAAAGATGAGTCAACCGAGGTGTAGTATAGCATCAACGAAAAACATACATTATTCATCTAGTTCCCAAATGCTTCCTCACCCCCACTACCATTACTCAGTTATGCATTACAAATCCAGCTAGACTGGAATGCACATATTGATACAGATAAAAACTCTTGATACGTGGAATCCAGGACAATTAACCTGGGATTAGTGATAGCTTGGGGGGAGGGAAGGGGAGAAGGGAGAATCTATCTCAAGGTTGGATATATAGCTCGGTTCCCTAGGGGGATGAATAACAAAAATGTGGGCGAAGGGAGACAATGGATGGTGTAAAATATGAAGTAGCAATGTACATAATACATAATATCTAATTGATCAAGGATTCATTAGGTGGGAGGGGAGGGAGGGAGAGGGAAAAAGAGGAGTTGATAGCAAGGGCTCAAGTACAAAAAAATGGGTGCCTAAGCAAATGTAGTGAAGAAAGCTAATTTATATAACAAAGAAGGAAGAAAAAAATAAGTTGACCAGGGTATAAAATAATTGATCAACATAACTTCAGTTTCAGTGCTGTGTATTTTTGTTACTATTTAGATTTGATCACATGAACATAGCCTGGACTTGTACATGTGCTTTTTTGACCCATATAGGTATTTTGACAAATTGCTTTCGAAGCAGCTTATAAGAAAACTTTGCCATTATAGCTTTAGAGGTAAAAGCCAGAACAGGAACTAAAAAGACCAGGGATGATGCCCGAGAGAATGGAGGCCAGAGTCCAGTTGTGGTTATAAAATGAGGTTAATAGCAAAATGCCCTAGTTATCTGTGCTAGAAAAGATTTTTGTTGTTGAATATATTTATTAACCACTTATAAAATGAGTTGAATAAAGGAGCGATATTATTCAATGACCTTAAATCTCTAGTCTAGGATGGACCAAAAGAGACTTCAGCAAGACTTAACAAGACTAGGTAATTGGACAATATGATGAAGATGAAATTTGAAACAGGCAAGTGTGAGGTGATGTTCATCTGAAAGAACAATTTAAGCTCATCAGCCACAGTGATGGGTATTGAATTAGCCATAACCTTCCAAGAAAGAGATCATGAGCTTTGCTCAATTTGCAACAGTGCTAAAAATAAGTCACGGAAAGAGGAGTGAGAATAATGCGGAAAACATTAAGGTGCCATTATAGAAATTGACAGCATATTCTTGTCTAGAATATTGTGCTGAGTTTTTGTCACCTCATCATAAAAATGAAATGGAAGAAACAGAAAAATGCAAGGAAGGCCAGCTAACCTGATAGGAAATATAGTATAAGCTTTATTATGAAGGGAATATTTTTATGTCACATTTTAAAGATCTTCTGTTTCAAAATTGTATTGTGACACAAAGAGGCATTTATGGCTCTCAGTAGCATCTGAGGTATGCCCAGTGTAGAGAAAATGAGTACTCACATTTTGTCCTGTAGTTTTGTGACTAAAGTAATCAAGACATTTTTACTCTGAAATAGTATTTTGAGTCTTATTGAAAGTAGTGTAAGTTGGTGGCATCTTTGAAAAAAAATATTATCATAGAAAGAACATCTCTTTGAAAACTCCTTCTCATCTGGACCCCCAAATGAAATGTGTCTGTGTTTCACTATATAATGTTGGCATTTCTAATAATGAATTCACATAGCTTCAGGGTTCTCAAAACATTCAGAATCAGAACAACACCACACACACACACAATCTTGATTCACTTTCCTAAAGCTTAAACATTAAGTGTTGCTAAGTACACTAATTTAGTCAATATTACATTTGTGTACCCTGTGTGTTTTGTCCAAGGCCATCAAAGATAAGTTGTTATTGTATGTTGTTTTCTAGATTGCAGTTAGCATGAGAACTCCATCCACTTTGACAAAGAATAAAAGTGAGGTGAGGACAAAGCAGTTGAAACTACAAGCAGAAAGGTCCAGCACTGACACTTTGCTCTCTGGTTGCCTGGAAACTTCCGTTTCCATCACCATCTTTGTGTGTACACACAAAACCCACAACTCCCAGACGTTGCTTTGAAGGAGGAACTGATGAGCTTCAAAAAGTGCTGAATTTAGTACTTGGTTAAAAAAAAAAAGACCAAGCTCATTGTGCTCTAGCTAATTCTGATTTATAGGGAGTGTACGTAAAAGACAGAGTAGAAATATTCCATAGGAAACCAGGGCTGACTCTTCTAGGAAGTAGACCGGCACAGCTAGTTGAATGCATGGGTAATAATCAAGTTGGGCTGGAATTCTCTGAGTGTGGACTCAAGAAATATTAGTTAAGGAAGACACCCATTTCATATTTTTGTAGAATAGTTTGACTCATACTTCCTTTTCCTGGGAAGTCTGTTTTATATCTGGCAAGTGACTTCTTGAGAATAGTTTCTTCCAGAATGACATGAATTATTTAATACTTCAGAGGGTAATCTTTACCAGATTATAACCCCAACAGTCTTTGTTGTATTTGAGAAATATTTAACTATTTAAAAATTATCTGAAAAGGAGCCTTGATGGCGCAGAGGTTAAGCACTTGGCAGTGAGATAAAAAGTTGCCAGCTGAGAATCCACCAGTTACTCCCTGGGATAATCTGCTTCTCAAAGGATTATGGTTTTGGGAACCCTCTAGGGTCACAAGGAGTCAGAATCAACTCACTAGCATTTTTATTTTTAATCTCAACACCATCTTTGTATTGGCTCTGTAAAGCAAAACAAAAACTAAAGCTTACATTTTGAGAGGATTGAATTCTTGCAAACTGTGTTAGTCTGGGTAGACTAGAGAAACAAATTCATAAGCACACAGGTGTGTATAAGAATGTAGTTTATATACAAGAGCAATTGAATATTGAGAGAACATCCCAATCCTATCCAATCCAAGGTCGTAAATTCAAAATTAACTCATATGTCCAATACCAATCTGGAAGTCCCTTTCAGACTCATGAAGCACATCCAATGACACTAGGACAATCACAGACCAGATGGTGCAGAATCTTGTGTATCCAGTGGCAGTAGAAGTAGCTCCTTCAGTTTCTAGGACTCAGGGTCTATCAGTGTGCTGCCATGTGTCTTGTCAGTAGAGCATCTCCAAGGGACAGAGTTGTGAGTCTCCCACCTCCAAAGAGGAAATACTGCCAGATTTCTCAGAATTCTCAGGAGAAAGCCACCCCACACAGAGACCTCATTGGCTATCTCCAGATTGACAGGCTAGACTCCACCCATACAGTCTTTTCTTTTCTTTATTTTTTTTTTGAATTTTTTTTCTCCAATCATTTTACTGGGGGCTCATACATCGTTTTTCATAATATATAAATAAGCATACTCATCAAGCACCCTCTCATGTCCACTTCCATTATTGTTCTCCAATCGTCCACCTTTTCCCTTGAGCCCCTAGTATCGGCTTTTCCATTCCTTCCCCTCTTCCCCTGGTCTCTCCTCCCCTCCAACCCTCAATATTTTATACATTGTTATTGTTTTGTCATATCGTACACTGCCCGACCTCTCCCCCAACCCACTCCTTTGATGTCCATCCTTCAAATAGGAGCTTGTGTATATATCCTTGCTGCTGGTTCCCCCCTCCCTCTTCTGTCCACCCTTCCAGTATCTCCAATCTAACCCAAAGGGGCCCATCCATCCTGGTTTCCCCATATCTCCAGCTCCCCTCTATGCCAGTGTGACTTCTCCAGTCCATCTGGATTTACAAGGTAGAGTTGGGACCATGATGGTTGGGGAACGGGGAGGAAGGCCTCAGGAACCAGAGGAAACGTATGCATCATCACTGCCTGGCTGCCCCCCGACTGGTCTGTCTCCTCCCCATGACACCCCTGCAAAGGGGTGACCAACCACCCACCTGTGGGTCTTAGGTCCCCACCCTGCTCTCCTCCTCATATGTAATGATGTGACTCTTGTTCTTTGGTGCTCATATCTGCTCCCTTCGGCCCCTCTTGATCATGCATGCTGGTGTGCTTCCTGCATGTGGACTTTGCTGTTTCTGCGCTGAATGGTGACTCGATTATTTCAAGTCTTTGAGATTCCAGGCATTCAATCATTTGTTAGCTGGGTACCATCGTTTCTTCTACTTTATTTGCCTTTTTATCCATTTGTCATCAGCGATATTGGGAGTCAATTGGTCCATTGATTTTGATTTTTGTTCTTTGATACCTGATTGTTTCAGCACCTCATGTACAGGTAAGTCATCTTCTTTTATGGTGGGTTTTGTTGCTTCTAAGCTAGATGGCTGCTTGTTTGTGCTCAAGCCTTTACGACCCCGGATGCTCTATCTTTTGATAGCTGGGCCCTTCTGCTTTCTTCACCACCCTTGCTCCTGCTCTTACATGTCCTCAATTGGTACATTTGGGATGTGTGCACACAGTGATATATGTTTGTTTTGTTTTGTTTTTTTCTGCCCCATTTGATGTCTATTGCCTAGACCTTTTACCACTTTCCCCACCATCTGACCATGCTGGCTGTTGTGCTTCTTCTGTGTGGCTGTGGTCTCTTCTCAGGTAAATGGTCTAATGTTTATCTTCAGGCTTTCAAGACACTTGATATATCTGATGCTGGGCACCTTCAGCTTTCTTCACCACATTTGTTTGTGCACCCATTTTACTTCAGTGATCGTGTTGGGCCATTGAGCCTCGAGGAATACCAGATTCATAGAACAAAGCGTTCTTGCATTGAGGGAGCACCACCACCCATACACTCTCAATCCTCAAATTGATACCAGATTAAGTGACTGCCATATAAGGATGAAATTTCCAATATAAAATAACATCTTCATTTTGCTAGTTGCTCTGAGTTGTGATTGATCGATTCCATGAAAAGTGAGTCTTTATTTTTTGAAAATCCCTGAGAGAAATTACTGACAAGATAAAAAATATTTGAAAGTTGCATGCTATGACTTGCTTCTGCTTTGAGCAAGAGAAGGCTTTAAGACTCTCTGTGAGTTCTGCTATTGAACACAAAGTTTAAAATATGATATTAGAAATAAAAAAGTAAAGACTACAACACATTTAAAAGCTGCCCCTAAAGTTTTATTTTATCAATTTATAATTTATAAATTTATCAATTTATAAAAGTTTTGTTTTATAAATTCAAGTCTCATATTGAAAAAGGTGCTTTTGCAAATGTATCATAACAGTTTCGGGACATAGCAGTAGCATCATTTCAGAAACTGTTTCAGGAAGCCCTGATGGCTTCGTGAGTTACATGTTGGGCTGTTAACCATAAGGCCATTAGTTCAAACCCATCAACTGCTCTGAGGGAGAAAGAGGAGGTTTTCCACCACCATCAAAGTTAAAATAAAAAAAAACACACCCAAATTTACTGCCGTCAAGTGCGTTCCAACTCATCATGACTCCATATGACAGGGTAGACCTGCCTCTGTGGATTTTGAAGACCGTAACTTTACCGGAATAGAAAGTCTCCTTTTCCCATGTAGTGGCTGGTGATTTTGAACTCCTGACCTAGCAAGTGGAAGTTTTACTTTGTCCTGTAGGGTTGTTGTGAGTCAGAATTCACTTGATGGCAGTTGTTCTGATTTGAATAATTTCCTATGGAGGCCCAGGGGCATATCGGGCTACCCCTTGTGTGGCTAACTTCAAGGCCTGAGGGGTTGCAGTCCTATAGTTGCTTTGGGAAAGAAAGCTGCAGTTGTCTGCTCTTATAAAGATTCAGTGTCTCGAAAACCCAAAGGCACAGTTTGAAATTGGCAGTGAATGAGCTGAGTGATGATATCCTGACCCAAGCCCTGCTATATTTTCTTTTTCTTTTTTTTAAATTTCCCCCGAGGGGGTACACTATTCCTGGAAGTACCGCTATACCAGGTCGATGCATGGAGTGGACGGAGCAAGCTCCTATTCCATCTCCCTGCTCCAAAAGTCCATTTAATATATTGTCCTCGGATAGAAGACGTATCAGATATTTAACTGATAAGAACAGACACTACACTTGATCTTAGCCAAAAGGCCGAGAAGCAATTGCCCTGGTATATTTTCAAAAACCTCATCTGCATGTTAAAAATTAGTGAATAAGAAAGACCTCTGTAGAATTGATGCATTTGAATTATGGTGTCAGTGAAGGATCTAAAGTTCCTGGAGCTGCTAGAAGAACAGACACATTTCTTTGGGAGGAGGTACAATCAGAAGGGTCCGTAGAAGCTAGAAAGGTAACATTTCATCTCATGTACTTGGGCATACTCTCAGGAAAAAGGACATTATTGTTGTTGTTAGATGTCATTCAGTCAGTTCGAACTACAGCCACCCTGTGCACAGAGGGATGAGCTACTGCACGGTCCTACATCACCCTTGCAGCTGTTTCTGCATGCAAGCCCCTTGCTGCCGGGAGCATGTCCATCCTCTTGCTGAGGCTCTTCCTCTTTCTCACTGCCCCTCTGCATCACACCCTGTGTGATGGCCTTCTCCAGCTGCTCTTCTCTCCGGAAGACACATCCAAAGAATGTTCCCTCTGCCTCGGAGGAGTCCTCTGACTGCACTTCTTCCCAGAGAGATCTCTTTGTCCTTTTGGTAGTCAAGGTACTTTCAACTTTCTTCACCGGCACCATGATTTAAATGCATTCGTTCTTCTTTGATCTTCCTTATTCGAAGTCCAACTTTCACCTGCACAGGAAGCAATATGGCTGGGGCAGGCACACCTTCCCCCTCAAAATAGCATTCTTACTTTTCAACACATCCTTTTTCTTTTTCTTTTCCCAACAAAAAAAAGAGAACATGCTGCTGGGTGAAACGGAGTCAGCGAAAAAGTGGCAGACCCTCAAGGAGATGGCTCTGGACTCTGGTTGCAGCAACGAGCTTAAATAGAACCATCGTGAGGATGGCGCTGGGTGGGGCTGTTTTTATCTTCCTGTGCACAGGTTACTGTATGTCAGAATTGGCCGGAAGGGACCTAACGACCACAACGACACATTCAAGGAGCTGGCTGACGCAATTGCCAAGCACTAAGTAGCTATCCGAGATGCCATTGGTTCAAGGCTATCAGGTGGTCCGAGGTGGAAAGATGTGGGGATCTGCTTGGAAACCTACAGAGCGGTTTGGCTCACTCCATAGGGCATTCACTGTGAGTCGGATGGATTTAGGAGCAAGGCTTGGGTTTAGTAATATTTGAAGTTGTTCCTGTATGTTGCAAACAGATAAGTGCTCCAACACTTCTAATCAGAGTCTTCATTCATACCAGAGGAGCCTCAGCAGACAGCTCTAGCAAGCTCCTTTGGACAAATCAGCTATTAAAAACCTCATGGAACACAGTTCTAGCTTAACACACATGGGCCCCGGGAGTTGGAGCTGGCTCAGGACAGTTACAACAAATGCTATTCTAATAGACAAAAGGGGCTTATAACGATCTTCCCAAATGCCTTAGCTTCCAACAGCAATGTACAGTGGGAAGTAGGAAGATTTGCTTAATCAACAAAGCAATTGGATTGATGTATTATATCATCTTTAATAGCCTCCTTTGAATGATATTAAGGAAGCAGAAAGAGCTAATTTGTTCTTGGGACTAGTACTGACATTTAGCCATGTATGTGTATACTATACTAACACAATTAACTAAAATATACTGTTCCTGAAATGTGCGATAACTGAATGCACTATATTTTTCATATGATTTGCAATTTCCATGGAGAGCTCATTTGGATTACGTTTATAATATTCATTTAGCAAACTCCATTAGCAATGTTTACAAGTGCTTATGGATCCGGTAAATGAGTTTGCGGATGTGCTGTGAACGAAGCTAAATGCATCCATTTGTGTACGGGATCTAATGCATAAACTTATTCCAATCAGGCAGGGTGTACGGCGCATTAAAGTGTAACCTGGCAGTCTGGATTCTGATATTATTCCTACAGTTTCCTTATATGACTGCATTGATTTCCCTCTTGTTCTTTTGATTTTCCCTGAAGGGGAAGGTTCATTGAAAAGTTGTATTAATAGAAGCAGCTGAGCAAAAGACTCCTTAAAAGCAAGCAAATACACAAAGAAGTAGACAATAAATAAGTGCACAGGCTAAAAGTATTTTAGTTCCATCTTTCTTGGCTGTAGATTGAATCTTTTGGTGGAAAACTTAAAAAATACACTTAGGTAGTTAGAACACTGATGTCATTAATGGGAACATGCGGTTTTAAATTCTTCTGGTGACCTAAAAAAGTGTCTTTATCTCACAAGTGGGTCTAACCTAAACACTACAAGTGTTCCTATTTGGAATAAATGTTTCTTTTGATAGCAAAGTCTAAAGGTCTCTTTTAAAAAGAAAAATATGGCTTTTTGTTAGACCACTGATGCTCTGTACAAATTATGGATTCCTTTATGAGATCCAAATTTCTAGTGTGTGTTCATTCAGTGTGTCAGGATGTAAGATCTGGAGCAAAAGTAGGTTAGCAATAGTATAAAGTGCTTCTGGAATTCATAAGCTTATAATAATACTAATTGCTTACATTTATTGATGGTAACCATTGACTCTCCCACTTTACATGTAATCCTGATTCTTATACAAATTTTATGGGGCTTGTGATAATTGGGGGTTGTGTCACCCAGACTGGGTTAAGACTCTCAGTGATTTGACAGTTGAGCCCAGGTAATCCCTCTTTATGTGACCTAACACAATGTAATCAACTCCATGATGGGGCCACCTGCGAGCAGCTAAGCAATTATAGGATTAGGGGGGAATGCAATCTCCTTCCTCAGATCACAGCTCTGATGCAATTGAAAGGCGATGTCCTCAAGAATAGTCAGGATCCAGCCTGCAGGCCATCTGAGTGCCATGAAATCACTGATACCAGCTACCATCATAGAGAAACAGTTCCATCCATCACATTAGGGGTGAGTTACTTAAATTTCTGACCAAATATAGCAAGCTAATTTTTTAGTTGATGATTCTGTATGACCTTCGAATGATATTACAAACATCCAGATGATCCTTGGCAAAAAAAAAAAAAAAAGGGTTCCTTGACCCCTGTCTTTTGTAAAGAGATGCTTAGAAGACTAGCTTGCCTTTAACTGGGTCTGGATTCTGCTTTTAGTTCATTGACTTCTGGTTTTTAAGACTTGAACCCAGAGACTGCCAGCAGCCTACATCTGACCTGCTGACCTTGAATTCAGTTGCCTCTTTTGTCACACTCGCTGCTCTTGAATTGACCCTCCTCTGCAGCCTGTGGTGTTCCTGCCAATCCTGGACTCAGCAGTCCCCACAGCTACACATTCAGGAGAAGCCTCCAGCTTAACATCTGACCCACAGACTTGAAACCCGACTGCACTGAGCACCTTCCAAAGAGGTGTGAGCCATTTTCTTGAGGTAAATCTCTCATTACACACACACATGATATCGCCATTTTTGCTTCTCTAGAGAACCCAGCCTAACACAGGCCGGTACTACTATTTTTAATCTTTCTTTTGTCAATGGCAAGACAGAGGGAAGCTAAGTAATGTGTCCCGAGATCACATGGCTATGAAGCAGTCACATTGAGATTTGAACTCAAGCTCTCTGTTTTCAGAATGGATGCTCTTCGCTTCAGAAAACGGATAATTTCCATATGGCTCACAAGGCAGTATAAGATTGATTATAATTGAACAAAAAGCAATCTTTTCTAAGGTTATAGAGTTGTTCTCTTGGACTAGAAACTCTAAGCTTACTGAAGATTTAAGGTGTAATTCCCCATTCTGAACCTAATTTAGATCCAGGCCACAGACATTCGAGCCATCTTTGATTTGATAAGAAACTTATCAAATAGATTCATCCAGTGAGGATATTTTCTCTTCTTTCAAAATCAAGTTGGGGATTTTAGTTATTATTTAAAATTTTTTTCACAAATACAGTTTTTTTTTCATAGAACACAGATGCTCTTAACTCCCTAGCAGTCACCATCTGTACCTCAATTTACATTTCCCAAAACACTGCTGACATCTGTTTAAATGCCAATCTCTCCCTGGCTTAGTGGAATTTTAGCTCAAAATGATATCTTAGGAGTGATTTGGAGTTTAAAAATTATACTAATTTTAATAAAAATGCTCAATGGTTATGGATGACCAGGATTTTTCTGTCCCTCTGGGAAGGTGTCCACACAATGGAGGTCAATATTGAAAGTAATCTACCTTTTCCAGGTGAATGGGGACCATTTTGCCCAGGTAGACTTGTCACCTACACTATAAGGAAAGGAAAAGATTCTTAGTTTCCATGGAGATAATTCTGGGTGATGAGGAATCCCCCCAAAGAGTCCCAAACAATCTTTCAGCCATTCTTTTCCTGAGGTCAAATGGTCCCCATATACCAAGCAGTCTGACAGTCCCCCTAAATCTCAGTGTGTGAGAGAAGGCATGTTGCATGGTCCTTCAGAATCAGCCTGGAGAAGGGATGAAGCTGGTTGCACAATGAGTCTAAGAGAGAACCTTGAACCTTGATAAGCTGATTTTCTTTTCTTTTCTAAGAAGAATAGAAATTACATCCAAATGAGTGCTGCTCTTTCAATATAGGCATTCTGGGAAACTATAAATTTAATCTGGTGGCATTATGATTTTTAAAAACATTCTTAATGTAACTCTGAAGTTGGGCAACATTCTTTTTTAAAATTCTCAAGGATGTGCAATCTGTATGTGTTGAGGGTGTATTTGATTTTGGGGGAAAAATATCAAAGGTCACATGGGATATGGCATTGTTATAAAATAGATTTAAAGAGATACTTTTGCCTATTTGTTTCACAAATTGATTCTAAAATGTCAATTTCAAAAGATGAGAGCAAGGAAAATTTTAAACGCTGATAGTGTCAAGAGACTGACAGAAGCTGTCACAGAAAATACTTTGAAGCAAAATTTGTTCCTGTTAGTTGTGTTTTTGAACAGAATAGAGGCTTTACATTTGGATTGATATATTTCAAGATCTGTGACCCGGGTTGTTTAACCATGATAAACTTCCATTTCTTCACCTGGGAAATGATAATATTAAACTGGACCCCTTGTTCTTGTGAGGACTGAGGAGTAAAAGGTACATACAATGCTTTGCCCAGGGCCTGTCATGTAGTAAGTGCTCAGTGAAAGTGATGCTGTCTCAGTCTTTCATATTCCCAGAGCAGATGTACAGATTAGATTGCATGGGATATCTATAATATATCAGAAGGTGTCGGGCCATCCTCTGTCATTTATTTGTCTATCATGGTCCTAGACAAGACTTTTAGAGTTCTGACTTCCTTCTCTGTTAAGTAGGATAAAACACCTCCCTTATTAGATTACTATAATTATTAGAGGAAGTATACATAAGGGCTTTAGAGCAGTGATGATGATTGATTCCGTACCATTCTAAGATGCATGGTAGATGCTTGGTAGAATGGTAAGAATGGTAACCTTCCAATGGCGTTTAGATTGCTTTACAAAGATGAGAAGTTTACTGCTTGACTGATAGTGGTGTGCCCAAGCTGACAAAATTTAAAGTTGTAGCTTGAGAAGTTTTCATGAAGG
This sequence comes from Nesogale talazaci, assembly GCA_004026705.1. Classification (NCBI taxonomy): domain Eukaryota; kingdom Metazoa; phylum Chordata; class Mammalia; order Afrosoricida; family Tenrecidae; genus Nesogale; species Nesogale talazaci. Next base: position 53,624 of record PVJH01004143.1, read on the forward strand.
CAATTATTTCAGGGCATGGATCCATCTTACTTTGATTTGTTGATTTCAAAGTTGTGAATCTGGAGTATTCTGGGTTAACTTGTCCCACATACATCTCCATTGATTTTCATAGCATGCCTAGAGCTATTGACAGAGGGTCTTGAGTACTCTGGCGACCAATGGACTATAACATATATTGGGGCACATAGTGCTACAGGTAATGTTTTGAAGCTCTGCATAAGGTTTTCAACAACTACTTCTTCTAAAGTGGGCAGCCAATTCCTTTTTCATTGCTTGTTCTTTGTCTGGAAGTCCCATTGAAACCTGTTCAATTTGGATGACCTTGCTGGCATTTGACATACCAATGAAATAGCTGCCAGCATCACAGCAACTCACAAGTTACAAGAGTATGACAAACAGATGACCCCATAGAAAAATAGGATACTTAGTAAAGGAGAGGGACTGAGAGAGAAAAAGGAAGACCCTCAAACAGTGAGATTGACGTCATGGTTGTAACAATGGGCCAAAGCATAGAACAATTGTGAAGATGGTTCAGGTCCCGGCATTGTTTCCTTCTGTTGTATAGTGCCACCAATTGTCACAACCTGCAGGAGGGCACCTAATGACCATCACAACAATGACAGCTTTGCTACTAGGATTCCAGCTCATACATACACAGGCTTATTCCAAACAAAGCATGCTGAGTGATCAGTAGAAGGCTGCATACAAGCCTTATCAGTAAAACACTTGCCTTAGTCTTACTAGAGAGACAAAGGACTTTCTGATCAAAACAGTGCCTTTTGAGGAGATCTGTTGGACCATTTAAGTTTAAAGTAGGAGGTTAGTTCAGAAAGTTTTTTTTTCTCGCTATTTTTTTGTTTGTTCATGTTAGGGTCTATCTCAGAGATGTTGTGTCATCGGGAGTCAACCTCCTAAAGTTGTGTTATATGATTTTCTGGGTTTTGGTATATAAAACCCAGCATGGATGAGCCTCTAGGGGTGACAAATAGAATAAGAGTTTGGGGCGGGGATAGGGGCTGTGCCATATTGGTGATATGGGAGTAAAAGGGAGACAATGTTATGGAGTCCAAGAAGGAAAAGAATGCTTGGAAACTGATTGTGGAAGCAATTGTGCAATTCTGCTGGATGTGACTGAACTGTGGAATGAAATGATATATGTTTTAACTCCCAATTATAATAAATTATATAAAGAGAAAGTTACATGGAGTATTTGTTGTGATTCCAAAAGGAGATCACGGAACCTTAAGATAAAGATTTTTTTTTTACATTGAAAACTGCGTTGCTGAGGAAAAAGAGGAAAGTTGTGCTGAAGACTCTTATCTCTTTATGCTGTACCCATGTCTTCTCTGAGGATGGAGAGGACTGTCTTACAGGGATGCGTCTTACCCATTCACGTGATGGTCATGTAGACCTTTTTGAGTTCCCAAAGCTCAGATAGGACCGGGCAAGAATATGAGTTGAATTCCTTGAAAAGGCTCAAGTTACTCTTTTGATTTGGAGTAAATTGAAGACTGCAAACACTTTTGGGAGAGGGTTACAGTGATAGGAACACTCCAGCCAGAAGGTTATGGCAAGAAACAAAGCTTAACAATTTGATATTTTTGCTTACTAAGCCTTTCAATGATTTTGTAGCAATACTTTTAAACTTCATCTCAGTTAGAAGTTTATCCTCATTTATAAACCATAGCTGTAGGGAATGGTTTTAGTTGTGAACTGTTTGAGTGTGCTCTCAAGAGACAAGCTCAAATTTAAGGAGGCAAGAAGTTCTGTCCCTTCCTCACATTGTGTTCCTCCCTCCACTCTGCTCCCTTCCCAAGGTTATGTGTTTCTCTCCACAGATCTTCAAGCAGTCCTATAACAAAGGGACTTCCAAACTTCCAGCAGCATCTCTCCTTTGAGAGGAGAGAATATTCATATTTTCTTTTCAGTCTGCTTGGCAAAAGTGTCTCAGTTAAATTGAAATGTCTGACTCATTTCTACAGCCAAATATTTCTGAAATAAAAGTTTGGAGTTACTAAAATAAAAAAAAATTTAAATCCCGTTCCATTCTAAAACAGGCTTAAAATGTGCTGATTTAAATCTAACCAAAAATGTTGAGGAATAAAACTGTAGACTAAATGAGTAATTTTCAAAAAAGAAAAGTGGAATTTTGCCCCTCAAACGGAATCTTCCAGAGAAGTCTAAAATGAGAAACAGATCAAAGCAAGCCTTCTCTAGTTAAAAGGGAAGAGAGCGAACCCACCCGCCTAGTTTTTTCCCCCTCCTTCTTCTCCTCTGGTCATATGACACCTTCACAGAAACCCCAGAATTCTCAGGAACATAGTTTGAGAACCATTGTTCCAACTACTGCTTTGAATCTATCTATTGCCTTGCTTTTTAAAAAAAATGCAGTCTTTTGGGCCTAGCACATTAATCCTGTCAACATGAGTAGACAGGAGACAGACATGTTTATACCCTGACAGCTTGGTTCTCTCTGTTTTGCCCAGGGTTTGGGAGCAGGGGTTCTGAATATAGACCAGTCTGCCTGCAAGTTTGATTTCTGTGAGTGGTGACGTTTTTTCTGGTTGACTTGGCAGACTTTTTCCTGATGACTCTTGAATCAAGAGGACAGGTAGAGTACTGTCTTGAAGAAAGGCATCTGATGTTTGATGTCCTTGGACATGCTGGTCCTACCTTTGGTCAGATTATATTGTCAGAGTGGGGTGGGGAGTGAGCTTGAACCCTCTTAGAAAGGACACAGACTGCCTGCACTGTCACTTCTTCAGTTAAAAAAGATGGTTTCTACCTTGCTACGTTGACCTCAGTGAGGCAGTCTGTATGGGAAAAGCCTCCCCCTCCCCTCTATCTACACCACAGGCTGTAGGATGTTGGCTGACTGGTGCAGAGTTTCCTCTGTTGTCACTGTCTTCTGCATTTTAAAATCCCTCTGCCAGAAACTATCTCATGTGAGGCAGAAGTCTGGGAGTGCTGCGTGGCAAGATGATCTCAAGGAAGACAGGAAGTGGTTGGGGCTCCAGACTGGGCTACCTATGTGAAATCTGATGGACAGCCAAGGAACTCCTGTGGCGATGGCAGGAAGAAGACTCTGACTACCTTCTAAATAAAAAGGTTGGCAGTTCAAATCCACCTTCTGCTCTACGGGAGAAAAATGTGGCAGTTTCCTTTGTAGTCTTGGGAATAATAGGGAACCATTCCATTCGGGAATCAGAGGAAGAAGGCACTTGAAGAGAGAAACCCACAGCAGATTAAGATTAGGTAAACTCTCCAAGGTCCTGTTTTCTCCTATGTAAAATGGGACCTAATCATTGTGCCTATTTTGCTTAGTGCACTGAGAAGATTGAATGAAGTAATTCCTGCTTGTGTTCAATATTTTCTGGACAAATAACGAAAGCTGTCAGGCTAAACTGAGTAATTTCATTGGAGCCAAGGCTGGACAATGCGTGACCAGTTTTTCATTGGGGTCATGGACTGAACGGTCAGCGTGAGTGTGCTGGGTAGCCTCTCTCAGGCACAGTAGACCAAAAGAACCCTAAACCTCAACACACCACCATTAAAAGGTTTCTTCTGACCTTAAATTATGATTCTCCCTGTCACTGTCTAACACTCGCTCGCTCTAACACTCGCTCGCTCCTTGACCTCCCCCCAGCTGTGAAAGAGCTGGTTATAATATGGAAGAATGAATCAAAGTCTTGAATACATCATCCAAGGTGAGGAAAACTGCAGGGGGTGAACAGGAGTCTGGGAAAGCAGGAGCCCTCCCCCTGCACCTTTTTCTCTCTTAACACAAAGTACACCGAACATCCATGATTGAAATTCTTAGCAGGATTTCAATGCCTCACTTTCCTAGGTAGATGACACGCAAAGGCAGGCACAGAGCTTGAGCAACAATCCAATTCAAATGACTCGTTTGTAAGAGCTCCTGCAATACACCATAATGAATTCTCTATTTACTGAAAATAGAAGTGTACTCATTTGGCATTAATGGGCAGGAACAACGTTGAGTCCGTTATTTTATTTAAATTCAAGCTTTGGTGACTGAATTGTTGCAAGCAGGCAAGCAATATGCCTGTTTCAATATTACCTATTGCTTTACCATCTAGTAGCTCCAAAATACAAAGAATACAAAGTGAAACTGTAAGGGCTAAGTAATGATGATGATGACAGGGCATATGCTTGTCCTGATTTTGAAGACATCAGTAATAAAGACAGAGGGGGTTTTCCTGAAAAAATATTTGGCTCCAAAGTATGATTTTAACTTTCAAAGTGGGGTCAAGTGTAGCCTGTGAACCAGGTCAGAGCTTGATGACCTTCTTTGGAGGCCCTAAGGAGATAAATAGCTCATTGGCGGTGGGACACAGGCTCACTCCCTGTGAGACATTCCTGATGACAGGACACATGGAGCTATGTTAGAGTGCTTGAATGAAAGGAGCCATGTGGAGGCCCCTGCCAGCCCTGTGATTCTTCCGCTGCCACTGGATGCACAATCCACAAGACTCTCCCCCTACTGGCCTGTGATCTTCCTGCATTCCACTTCATTGCATGTGTTTTGTGAGTCAGAAGAGGAATTTATAGATTAGTATCAGATATATGGGCTAATATTGGACTAAGACAGGAAGGAATGTTTTAATCAGAGGCCGATGGCCTTTATTTTCCAAAGCTATCTTCACCTCCCAATTTTTCTCTAGCCATTGCTGTAGCTCTCCAGCCAGGTGGGATGTTATAAGCACCCTGGAAAGAGCCACCTCTGATGCTTTTTTTTCCCCAGCAAGGTACTTTGACATTGCTTCTGATCTTGTGCATTTCTGTCAATGTTCCTCAGCCAGCACAACCCCCCTACTCTGGGGGCTGTGCTAACACACAGGTTTCAGTTTGTAACTTATCTTAGTTGTTAATTGTCACTGAGTCTCTTTCAACTCTTATTGACCCCACGTGGCAGATTAGAACTGCCCTCCCTCCCATATGCAGGTGGCCAGATCTTTGTCCTATGTGTGGGTTTGAACCCTTAGCTTTTGGCTAGCCACTGAGCACTTAGCTGTTGAATCATTAGTGGTTTGTGACAGAGATGGGCAATAGTTCCCTCTCACTTAGTAAGGACCCCTGGTGGTACCGTGGTTAAAGTCCTTGGCTGCTATCCAGAAGGTTGGTGATTGGCAGCCACCAGCTTCTACCACGAAGAAAAAGGGGGCAGTGTGATTTACAGATTGACAGACTTGAAAAACCTATAAGGCATTTCTACTCAGACTTACCAGGAGTAGGAATCAGTCTTACAGAAATGTGTTTATTATTTGGTTTATATATCACACCACTGTTCATGATATGGATCCTCCTGTTTCTTACATGAGCTGCTCTGTGATAAGCGCACAGTAAGTCCGTCAGGCTCAGTTTTGTGTGCATGTGTCAGGAAGGCAGGTGAGAAGGTCTCTGCGTGGACCTCATTCAACAACTTCCCAGTGACCCTCTTAATGTCTCATAAAAAGACTTGAAGTAAGAACTTATTCAGACAAATAGGCATCAACAAAGAAAGGATCATTTAGCTCCACTTTCCAGGAGTGTCTGCATCTTGAATCCAGTGTGAAAAACAGTATCCCTTGCATGATTAACCAGTTAAGTCATAAAAGTTCACATTTTTATATGAATGAGTTTTTTTCTTGTAAAACAGTTGCATCGGCACATAATACACATATCATACAGTTCAATCATATAGAGAAGAGTTGTACAATCATTAACACAATCCATTGTGAGGTTTAAAGATTATTTTGTGATCAGGTTTAAGCAGGAAAAGGATGAGAGAGTATGGATCTCCAGAGATGGAAGATCTTACAAGGGAGTGGCAAAACTTCAATTACTTGACAGTTGTCTAAGATGATTGGCTACTCTTACAATTGTTTAAACATAAGATAAGCTAAGAATGTGTTGGGTAATAACATCCAAGGTAAACTTAATTCTAGCATACACCTCATTCCATTTTCATGGGAGGGAGCTGCTCTGTGTGTTTTGTTTAGATTTGGGGAGAGGGAAAAAATTTCTCACCTCTTTTTCCCTGCTTCCATCATACAGTGTTTAGAAATTTTCTTCCCTTTTTACATCTAACTTGTCTGTTGATATAAGGCCACAGTGAAACTTAACACTTAATGGTTTCCAAATAATTATGTAACTTATTATTTCAAGGGCTTGTACCATTTTACAAAAAAGAAGGAAAATTATAAACCAATGAATTAATAAGTAAATGTGATTATAGTTATATACTTATAGCAGTAAGTAATATGCTTCAAAAAGTGACTTGTGTATGGATTGTGATGAGTTATATGAGCCCCCAATAGAGTAATTTAAAAAAAAAGAAAAAGAAATCATGGAGACCTGGGCTCACATCAGACCCCATAGTTTGTCTGGGCAAGTCTCTTAATCATTTACAACCTTAGTTCATCATCTGCAAATGGGGTTAATGATAATAGGACTTATCCAACCTAAAGTTTGATGGCTCAAACCCACCCAACAGAGCTGCAAAAGTAAGGCCTGGAAATCTTCTCTAATTAAAAGCTACATCCAAGAAAATCATATGGAGAGGATCTAGCCTCTTCATGGAGTGTCATGAATAAGCATCAATTAAATGATAACAATTCTTTTTAAAAGTGACTTATGGTCTACAAAAGTAAAGCATGCTACTGTATATACTCAGTTATAAGCTGAGTTTATTTTTTTAGCATTTTTTCAAAGCAGTTTTTGTAGTAAAGTTAGGTGCCTCAACTGATCTTTGGATTGGCTTATACACAAGTATATACATTTGATTTCAGCCAAACAGATTACCTGGCATTCCATCTTGTGTTCTCCATCAAAGATCCCTTTGAAAAATTGAGTTGGAAATCCCTATGCAGAGAATGATGACCACTCATTTGTCAAATATTAGTAGTGTTGGCTTTTCCTTTTTATTAGATAATTTTATTGGGGCCTCTTATATCTCATCACAATCCATACTTTTATCCAGGGTGCCAAGTACATTTACACAGATGCCACCATCATAATTTTTAAAGCTTTCTCTTTCAACTTGAGCCTCTGATATCAACTCCTCATTTCTTCTGTATCCCTTTCCCATCCTCCTCCCTCATCAACCCTTGATAAGTTATAGATCATTGTTTTCATATCTTATATTGTTCTCCATCTCTCCTTACCCACTTTCCCATTGTTTGCCCTGAGAGGGCATTTTATATGAATCATTGTGATTGATTCCTTTCTCCCCGCCCCTCCCCATCCCCTAATCTTTCTGGTATCTCTACTCTCATTGTTGGTCCCTAGGGGTTTATCTCACCTGGATTCCCTGTGCTGTGGGCTCTTATCTGTAGCAATGTGCATGCTCTGGTCTAATCTGATTTGTAAGGTAGAATTGAGGTCATGATAGTGGAGGGAAGGAGGCACTAAAGAGCTGGAGGAAACTTGTGTGTTTCACTGGTGCTAAACTGTACCTTGACTGGCTCATCTATTCTCTGTGACCCTCTCTGTGAGGGGATGTTCAATTGTCTACATATGGGCATTGGGATTCCACTTCATGTAACTCCCTAACTCCTCCCACCCCCCAATTCACATTGGGTATGATTTTGTTCTGAATCTTAGTTACCTGATACCTGATCCCATCGACACCTCATGATCACTCATGCTGGTATGCTTCTTCCATGTGGGCTTTGTTGCTTCTCAGTTAGATGGTCACTTGCTTCTCTTCAAGCCCCAGACACTATACCTTTTGATAGCTGGGCACCATCAACTGTCTTCACCACATTTGCTTTTGCACCCCGTAGTGTCTTATAAACATATAGTTCTACCCTTTTTGCCTGTGGATTAATATCTTTTATCTTGTCTGAAGGGCAAGAAAAAGACTACAAAGGATTTTGATAATTTTCCTCTGAAAAGTGTATTGTGGCCGTTCTTCGAAATCTATTCTACTGATATCTATTCTGCTCCAGACTTACTATTTGGTGGTAAGAAATGGAAAAAGACTTGTACAAGTCTGACATGTGCCTAGCTTAGAATTGTTTGCCTACCTCTTGGTCACTTCTAAGGAAGGAAACCAGGAGGTATTGTGCAGCTAGTTGGAGACGTAAGTACAGTGAAAAACAGGATTCCACCCCTCTTCATCAACAAGCTGTATCGAAGTATTGGTTTCTTCCCTTAGAGATCTCAATTCTTTCAATATTTTATTTACTAAATAGCATTTGTCAAGTAATAATTACTTTGCTTTTCTTGTTTATTAAGACAAGCTAGAGATAACTGCCAATCAGTTTTTGATTGACATATGATAACCAGTTTTACTGAATTTGATAAAATGCCATGAAGATTTTAAGCAAAATAAAAGAATGCCTGGATGTGTATTTTTAGGATGATTATATTTACATGTATGTTTTCCACTAGGTTTCTCAAAAAAGCCCCAACAAATATATTCCACAGATATCTGTTACTGTTTTTATTCAGTATTTGAAGAACTAGAAGATATGATTGTAAGATGAATGCTATTCTTATGTCTACCAAGTTTGAGGATATAGGAAGAGCCACATCATATCTTTTGAGGATTCTTTTAGAAGAGGTTTAAGATGTCAAGTATCCCTTACAGTGAAATGACAGAAGTGCACCTACTTAAATCTGTCCCAGTCAAAAATTCTGTCCAGAAATCTGAAAGGTAATTTTAAGCAACAAACAAGGCTAATTGTGTAGTTAACCCTCTTTATAACTATCTCATTTAATTTATGCATGTAGTCTTGGATTTAATTGACTGTGCAAAGCCATCCACCTTTGTGAATTATAAGAAATGATGGATGACATTGTGAAGAACAAAAATTCCAGAACACTTAATGTATTCATATGTATTCATCAGCTGCATGGTGTAGCATGTGGAAAGGGGTGCCTCCAGGTTGTACCATTGTACTACACTTATTCAGTCTATATGCTGAGCAAATAATCTGAGATGAAGGGGAACACAATATTAAGATGAGAATTAGAACAGTAGTTCTCAACCTTCCTAATGCTGTGACCCTTTAATACAGTTCTTCATGTGCGATGACTCCCATCATAAAATTATTTTCATTGCTACTGCCTAACTGTAATTTTGCTACTGTTACGAATTGGGTGACCCCTGTAAGAGGGTCATTTGATCCCCCAAAGAGGTCATGACCCACAAGTTGAGAACTGCTGAATTAGAAGAAGGCTCATCAATAATCCAAGGACTGCAGATTGTACATCCTTGCTTGCTGAGAATGAAGAGCACTTGAAGGACTTACTGATGAATCAAAGACTATCTCCTTAATAATGAATTACAACTAAATGTAAAGAAAACAAAACCCCTCATAACTGAGCCAATAGGTAACATCATGATCCACAGAGAAAAGATTTGTCAAGGATTTTGTCTTGCTTGGATCCACAAGCAGCACTTATGGAAGTAGCAGTCAAGAAGTCAAGAGGCACTGCATTGGGCAATGACACAGTATAAAGTCTGTTTAAAGTGTTAAAGAGCAAAGACATTCATTTTGAAGACAAGGGTGAGCCTGATGTAAACCAGGATATTTTTTAACTACCCCTTATGTATGTGAAAGTTAGAAAAGGAATAAAGATCACAGAAGAATAGATGTGATGGAAGTATGCATACTAAAAGTACCACAGACTACCAGAAGAACACACAAGTCTATCCTTGGGAAGCACATCAGGATGCTCCTTAGAATTAAGGATTGAGAGACTTCTTCTTTTGTACTTTGAATGTAGTCTCAGGAGAGACCATTCCTTGGGAAAGGATATCATGCTTGGTAGAGTAGAGGGTAAGAAAAAAAGAGGAAAACCATTATTGTGATGAATTGTCATTGTGGCTGTAACAATAGGCTCAAACATAACAACCTTTCTGAGTAGGCATAGGACCAGATAATGCCTTGTTCCATTGGACATGGCCTTGCTGGGAGTCAGAACAAACTCAGCAGCACATAATAGCAATAGCCTGGAAATCTTAAAGACAATAGTAGTTGTAATTTATTTTAGCAAGAGTATTTTGTTCCATGGGTAAAGATAGACTGCATTGCATCTTCCTCTTTCCTCTTTTTCTTTTGTTGTTGCCTAAAAGGCATAGAGTTTGACTGCTGAATGACTTGTTGGGGTCTGAGAATATACATGGTAGGATGTGGGTGGCGCCAGTCACCCTCAAATACACCTGGTGTAAATTCTCTTCTATATTTGCCAAGTAGGAGGGTGAGAATAAAACGAGTGGGCTGCCATTTGTCTCCATGAAAGAAAAGTGTGTTAAGGTATTTGTATTTTACAAGCAATGTTGAGGACACTCAACTACAAGTATATTCTTTCAGGTTCTTATGTCACTTTTAACAGCATGATGGAAAACATATTTCAAGTGGAGGAGTGATTTGGATGATTTTAAGAGGAAATTAGAAATTTGGATCCATTCAATTCCTCATCTCTTGAAGTTACTAATAATGCAGGTAGGGGACTTCTGGTATGAACTGTTAATGAATATATACGTAGTAAATGCACATAGAAAGACTTTCTGTAAGTGACTATGACTCCACTGCCTATTTAAACCAAACATACATTTGATTGTTTTTAAATATTGATGCCTTTGCTGTTATTACAAAACACTGAGTAGGAGTTCTCACAATGAGGGCGACATGTGAATGTGTCAAACTAATGTCAAAACAACAGCCTTGAGCAGCATCGCAGTCTGACAGGTTTCAGAATGGAGTGACTGCTGACTGGACTACTCCAAGGTTGAATAAGGTCTCTCCTCATAAGGACCTTGCTATTTGTGGTGTGGGGGTGAGGGTGGGGGTGTCTGCAGCCTGGAGTTGTGTCAGACTTAACTGATTATATTCCTGTTTTGCAAGGGAGGGCATGAACTTTGCCAACAGGATAAATGAATATGTATAGTGTTTTTCTTTGGATCAAGCTGACTGTGACCTCTGCTGAGAGGGATTGTATGACAGTATGCTTGACTCTCTTAGCATAAGGTTTGGCAAATACACAATTTATGTTGTGTTTCTCATATAAGGACAATCAACCAGCCAACTTCTTTCAGTGCCCGAAAAGCACTTCTCTTTTGGGCTATTTAAAATGCTGCTTTCTATGCCTGGAATAGGTCCCTTTACCCTGGTTCTGTCTGATATCTACCCATCTATACAATTTTAGGAGCGCATACTGAATTATATGCCCATAGCACCTCTATTTCCCTGTTAACACTATTATATCTGCTAATATTTATGCATGGGCATGTTTGCATTCCTCACTAACATGAGGACATGGACCATATTTGTCATGCCTTCTGATCTGTTTCCAGAACGCTGCACATGATCAGACAAAAAAACAAGATAACCATTTGAGATAGATCAAGTTTATTGTGTCAACCTGGCCAATAAACACATGTGGGGTTAATTGAAGGGCAGAGAAATAAATGGTTTGGTAAGCCTTGCCTTTGTAGTTCTCTGGTCTCCTGCTTTCTGAAGGTCAAACCAGATGGCAGCTGCCATAGCCAGTTCCCTGCTTCAGCTGGCAAGACTCATGTCCTGCAAGACAGCCCTGAGGAGAATCCGCATGGACCTACCCTGATGCAGCCCTGGGTTCTGGAGCAGCCATGTGGAGACTCCTGCCAGTACTTGCTTACATATTCACTGATTTGGCTCTCCTCCTGCAGTCAGCATCATTGCATGTGCTTTGTGAGATAGAGGAGGACATTGTGGATTGGTGTCAGACATGTGGGCTAATGTTGGACGTGTGGGCTTGGGCAGCACTGGGTTGGGATGTTTTCTTGCTGTGCACTTACCTTCATATAAAAATCTCTCTTATAATATGAGTTTCTATGAATTTGTTTTTAATGTACTCAGACTAACACACCATTTAAGACTTTGATCAAGCCATCCATTTGACAAAGACTCAGTCTTGACCAGGTGTCAGGCATATGACAGTGAACCAAATGACCAAGGCAACCCTCTTGGAGTTTCCATTTGAATAGAGAAACAAAATAATTCAGGTTGTGATTAATGTAATGGAGAAAAATAAAACAGGATAGGAAGTGAGTGTGATAAGAGAGGTAAAACTATTTTAAATATGGAAGGTAAAAAAGACCTCACTGTACAGAGGAGGACTAGGCAGAAGTTAGAGGATCTGAAGGAGTAAGTCATGTGCAGGTCTAGATAATAATGTTCCAAGCGTAAATAGGAACAAGTACATGGGCATGGAAGTGAACATGAACTTGACTAGAGGACCAGTGTGGCTGGAGTAATGCGATCAGGTGGAATATACAGAGTTTTAACAGAGCTGTGCCTTTTTGTGATAATTATCTTTAAACTATCACTCTGGATGCTGTTGTGAATGAACTACTGGGGTGAGGAACAAGACTCACTTCCAAACTGAGTCTAATTTGGAAGCAACTGCAACAATTTGGATGAGATAAAATACATGCTTCGACTAGGTTGGTAAAAGCGGAGGCAGTGGGGGGTGTTTGGATTTGGGACAATAATGAAGGTGGAGATAACTGAGTTTCTTGACTGATACAGATGTGCAGTGCATGTGAGAGAGAAATTGACGTCTGGAGAGCATGTGAGAGAGACATTGGCAATGAGTCCCACGTTTCGGGCCTGAGTAACTGGGTAGCAGTGGTACTATTATTGAGGTGGGAAACATGGATGAGGAATAGGTGTGGGTAGGATATCAAGGGTTCTGTTTTGGATGTCTTGATCATGAACTGTCTGTTATATCCATATATATAAGTGAAGGGATTGAGAGGGCAGTTAGTTAATGAAGTTCAGACCTTAAGGAGAGTCTTGGGAGTGTAGACCGGCTTTAGAAACATGGGGCTAGAAGTGAAAGCATACGAACATATGAAAAGAATAACAAGGTCCAGGCACTTGGGAACACCACCATTTGGGGATGTAGTTGAAGAAGCTCAAACAAAATATACTTAAAAGGAGTGACTGGAGGTAAGAGGAAGAGCAGGGAATTTGTGGCTGGAAGCCAGAGAAGAAAGTGTTTCAAGTAGAGAGAGATCATAGCTGCCAAGGCTGCAAAATGAGTTATACTCAGTAACCAAGGAAGCACTTGAATAACCAGAAATGCAAGACATGTTATTGCATCTATGAGCCTAATTGAGAAAGTAAGTCACTCACTTTTGACTGCTGGGAGTTTCTTAAAGCTTATGGTGGAGAAACAGAAGGGGAAAGAGGAATAGAAAAAAACTCCAGGAAGATATACAATTTCTCTTTTTTAGGGGCTAGCCATTTTATGCTTAATGGAAAAATAGCAAACCATTTTGTGTTTGTTTTAGCAGATACTGAGAGTCTGTTGTGTGTTACATAATATTGAAAATATAGAGCTGATCCCCGGTGGCTCAACGGTTGTGTGCAGGACTGCGGTCCACGGGGTTGATGGTTCAAATCCAGCAGCAGCTCTCCAGAAGCAAGCCTGGGCTTCAAACTCCCACCAGGGCAGTGACGCGGGGAAAAGAAAAAGAAAATATAGTTCAGTATAATGTTGAAAATATAATTCTCTGTATTAGGCTTGAAAACCAATCTTTCAGGTCAGCTTTCCATGGTTCCTGTCTGTCTCCAGTTCTATCATATGAAGTGCAAGCACCATAAAACTGAATGGGCTAAAAGTCTATTTCACTTGGAAATATTTAAATAGGAGGACTAAATCTAAAGTCCAGATTTTGAATTAAGTTTAGGAAGCAATAACGATCAGTCATATCAAATGGAATATGGGAATAAATAATGGAGCAGAGACCACAGTTAGGAGCTGAGATTTATTCAGCACGTACTGGGCACTTCCTATACCTGGCTTGTGTTAATTTGTTTAAACTCTCCTATAAGCCAACAGCATGAACATTCGTATTGCTGTCCCAAATGAGAGAGCTGGTATAAAAAGTTTACAAAACTTGTTTCAAAACACAAAGCAAGTAAGTGATGAAGCCAGGACATGGGCCTGACTGTGTAACTCTAGAACCACCTCTCCAGCCACGATGTCCCGTTTCTTGATAACGCCATGGAACAATCTCAAAAATGAAGGAAAACAAAGCAAAAACTCAGCCTGTAATGGTATTGATCTAAGAGTTCAGTGGGAGGCCAGGATATTAGGATAATATGGATGAAGGTAGAAGTAAAACTCTGAAATTTGACAAGAGGGAAGACTGGAAAGTATGTTTAATGAACAGAAGTCTCTGAGAGATGAGTGATGTGTGTATGTGTGTATAGTGTGGAGGAAGCAGGAAAATCTATCCAGTTCTGTCAAGGTGTTTTAACAAGGCTATTACCTGCTCTGCAGAATATGTTCTCCAATGCTTTGAAGAATGGGGTAGAGACTTCTCTAAGGAGGCAGCATGAGGTCATCTGAATTTCCAGGTTACATGCCAAAGGGATTCTCTGCGACAAGCCCGATACTGCAGTTTGATCCATCTTGCGTTCTTCTGAAAATCTTTAAGCATTGCACACAAACACAATCTCTGTAGTTAACATTTCACACAATCATCATATCAGCAGATTGATAAGATCTATAGCAGTAGGTGGACAAGGTTAATAAGAGGAGAGGGGAGCAGTAACAAAGAGCTCTCTATGAAGGAGAAGCAAGCAATGCTCATATGTATAGCAATTGGCATCAGCCCACCTCCAATGGTCAACTATTACTTTCTCTCACTGAGATTGGGCAGTAGGTAGATCCACCTACCTGAACTCTCCAAACCAAGCCCGCATCCTGGTGCCTGCTATTCCAGAGGTCTTTCTGAGCCTTTTCTCCTCTTCGGAGTCAGTGTGTGGAGAGAGGAGACGGAGCTGCCGGAGACTGGTTGTAGTCAAACAGGTGTCTGTTGTCATATTAAATCAGATCAGATCCATGGCAGCCTCATCTCAGTGTGTGGAAGAACAATACACAGCCACTCAGTGATTGAATTTTTAAAACAGGGAAGAGAACTGGATTGTTAACTAAATAAGTGTTACAGGAATTCAAATAGGTGATAATTGCAAAAAAAATGTCTAAGTGGGTTTTTTTCTTTGCATTGGGGAGAGTGCTGCCAAATCATGGAAGGCTGAGCCCTTTGCTTCCCAGGATGCAAAGATGTCTTTGGGAATTCTTAAAAGACTAGCCCCAAATAACATTCACTATTCACTTTGATTGAATTGGGCTACCCTTCAAACTTTCCCATGTTCACAGACCATCTTGCAGCTTAAGGACTACACGTAGCATAAAACAGTAGTAACATGACTGCAAGCATGTTGATATGACGAGTAAGTGCTGACTGGCGGAAGCCTTCTTCTACAGTTTGGTCTTAGCCAAACACCTGGCAGCAAAGATCACACTTAGATTAGCCATAGTTAGCTCAATTCATCTAACCTTTACTAGAATGCAGGTAGAGGCAAAGCATTTGCCTTACAGAGGCTAGAGAGGTGGTAAATTGTGCTGCTTGCTCTCATGCTATGATTAACATGAGAGTGGAGAAGATGGGTAGATGTATATGGAGCTTTGTTTTAAGGTGAATGCACACTGCAAGGAGGTGCATATTGAGCATAATGAAAATTACATGTAGTGGTAACAGAAGAGAAGGTTAGGGCATTCACACATTCCATAACATCTCATGATTATGAATCTATTTGTATGGGAGGAAAGATGAGGCTTGAGGCACTGTATATTTGATTTTTAATAACTAGTAAGATGTCCCTTTCACTTACACTGGGCATGTCAGAAGGACCATAAGATCTTGCTTAGCAAGGTTGAAAGTCCACAAAATTGGGTAAGATCCTCAATGAGATGGACTGACAGAACTTTGGCAACAATGGACTCAAGCCTATCTCCTTTTGTAAGGACGGTATAGGCTCAGCAACCTTGTGTTCTGTTATATACGGGGTCGCTATGAATTTGAGCTGCCCGGACAGCACCAAATCATAAACCAGTGAATTAGTAATATTATTTTATCTGAAATTTCAAACTCACTGCCATCATCAAGTCAACGCCAACTCCCAGAGACCCTCTAAGTCTCTGCCCCTGTTGAGTTTCCGAGGAGTAGAAAGCCCCGTCTTTCTCCCACCATGAAACTATGCTGGTTTCAAACTGCCGACCTTGTGGTTAGCAGCCCAATGTATGACAATTACATCAGGACCCCTTATCCAAAAATCTGGATCACAATAATATATACTAGCATTTTCAGTACTGTGCTATTGTGGCTTATGTATTGTCTTTCATCTTATGAAGCAGAACCTGCTATTAGCTCCATTTGCAGTTGAAGAACATGCTTAGTAGAATTAGATTGCATATCTAGGCCACAAACTAGTAAGAATGGAACTGGAAACTGCAACTGAGTCTTACTGACTCTGGAATTACTCCAGGTTACTGCTTTGCAGGTCTGTATATTTGAAGTGAAACTACCAGGAAACTCAGATCCCTATTGTAGATTATAATCTGTCCCAGTAAAAGCTGGTCAGAGACCCTAGATGAGAATCCCGGTAGTTATTTCTCAAATCAGTTCTCTGTAGGTTTCCTCACACCACAAAAGAAATAATTGAATAGTCTTGGGAGACATATTTTTTTTTAATCACAGTGTGTGTTTCAGAAGTGACTTTCTGCTCAAAATGGGACAGTCAGATACATAAACTGGCTCTTTCCATGCCTAGAATAACCATGACTCAAGGTCTCAAGAGGCACTGAAGCAGGTAACCATTCCTAAACTTTGGAGGCTGCACAAGCTGACTCACATGCCCTCTCCTGGGCCACCCAGTGGGCTCCACAAACTGAGAGAATGTATATACTTCATCTGTTCTTAAGGAACAGATTTAGTGTGCTCTATAGGCTATGCCCTAAAAATCATCTGGCAAAATGTGAGCAGGCAGAATCTACTCTACTGGTTAAATGGGTGTCACCAGCATCAACTAGATGAGAGGGGTTTAGTATTTGATTTAGGACACTAAAGTTGCTTCACTGCTCATTGTATTATACCTGGTCATCTGAAATGGAAGTCATGCACAGTAAGAAAGAACTTTATGCACAAAAAAGAAACCTGTTGACCCAGAATTCTCACACTACACCATCTGCTACCTTAGCCAAGGGAATAGCACTGCTCCAATTTATTTAGAGACTAGAAAGTTTACCAAGTCTGACATTGGTAACCTATGGATAGGTAACCTATGGATAGGGCTCTCCTGGAAATAAGTAGACTCTTTTAATATGGGTTCACATGAACGATATCAGCAGCAACAATGTTACCATCTAATTGTCCACCTTTTTGTTTTACTGACAAAGGCAATCAACTGGATTTCTGTTCTCCATAGGAAGGTAGCAGGTTCACCATTATTGAAGACCAAGGATGGTTTGGCAAACAGACATGGGGTGAAATGATCTCAGTGACATGAGTAAGGAGAGCACTGTGTGCAATTAAAGCAGTGGGAGTGGGAGTGGGGAGCAGAAAAACACACACATGAGTTGGGCATGAGACAATGGTTATGTAATTTAAAACAAACAAACAAAAACACCCAGCGGATCTTGTCCAAACATTGGAATTTTGAAGAAATGAGGAATTCAGAAAACAAAATGGTAACTAACTAATTGCAAACTAAAAAATCTAGAACTTCCTTCAAAACCTAATTAGTAAAATCTTGGTCTTAAATCAAATGCCATTTAAAAAATGTAATCTTCAACATGAATACATGGAAAATGTCTGTTGGAAAACATTTCAAACCTGTAGATGTGACTTGACCTAGAAGATAATAGAGGACTAGAAGTGTGTGCATGTGTAGCATACAATGTTAATATTTTATGACCATGTAATTCACTTTTACTGAAACACCGACACGATTCCTCTCTCTCACTCACACATGTAGCAATCATAGTCACTTAAAAAAGAAGTATATATCACTTTCTGTCTCCTATCACTGAGAGGTGTTTAATGGTAGGATGCTTACGAAGTTAAACGATCCAAGGGACTTTAGTATAAATAGGCACTTTCAAAAACAAGTGAAAAGATCGAAAGTAAACAGTTTAACACTTGTATTTATACCATGCACATGTCAATGACTTATTTGGGTATTTTGAAACTCGTTTAGTGATAGGAGATAGAATCTGAACAGCAAAGAGAAGCATAGTTGTCATTCTTTGAGAGGGAAGTGTGGCATTTGCAATAACTCAACACAATTATTTATGTAAAAAGTGATTTAGTAAAGCCAATGCTGTGTGAGGAGTAGTACCTGCAAATGACTAAATGCGATTGCTGCTAACCAGAAGGTTGCTGGTTCGTGTTCTGCCAGAGACCCTTTGAAGGAAAATCCTGGGCATCTAGTTCTGAAAAATCACCACAGAAAACCCCATGGAACACCTTTCTATTCCCACATCCAAAGTCCCCTGAACGGGTGCTTATTTCACAGTAATTGTTTTGTTTTTAAATGCTGTATGAGGTCCTAGTCATTGGCTTTCCACTGGCGCAAGCAGGAATTACATACTTTTATATGGATTTGTGCTTTTTCAATAGTGAACAAGTCTCAAGCATGTCTGAAAGGTCCTGTCTGTCAGTTGGCTTCCATTTCTTCTCTTTGGGAGAAGAGATGGGAGGGCATTCCTAATGGTAGCATTGCAAGCCAGTTATTTAGGGAAAATCGTTTCTTGCTTCATATGCATCTGTTAAAAAGAGGACATGACAAAACAATAATAATTTGTAAAGTACTGAGGGTTGGTGGGGGAGGGGGGGTGCAAGGACAGAGGGGGAAGGATGAGAAAGGATCAAGGACTCAAGTGGAAAAGCAGATGCTTGGAGCATGATAATGGCAGCAGGCATGTGAAGGTGCTTGGCACAGTATATGTATCTATGTATTGTGAAAAAGATGTATGAGCCCCCAATAAAATGATTTTAAAAAGTTCCTACAGTAGAAAAGAGGCATGAGGCTCAGATTAAAGTAAGCACACTGTACATTGGGCTGGATTAGTCCTCATATCTAGAGATAGAGTGATTAGAAGGTAGCATAAAAGAAATACAAGTATGTCTTTTTCAAAACATGGAAACATGGAGAATCCTGGACAGATAACCCCCTCAGGACCAATAATAAGAGCAATTATACCAAGAGGGTAAGGGTGAGGTGGGAGGAGAAAGGGGGAACTGATCATAACGATCTACATACAATCCCCTCCCCGGGGGACAGACAACAGAAAAGTGGGTGAAGGGAGGCATCAGTTAGTGTAAGACATAAAAAAGATACCAACTATCAAGGGTTCATGAGGAAGTGAGGATGGGGGAGAGACGAAACAAAAAACAGGAGGAGCCGATAGATACCAAGGGCTCAAGTAGCAAGAAAATGTTTTGAAAGTGATGATGGTAACAAATATACAAATGGATGGATGTATAGATTGCCATAGAGCTGTATGAGTCCCCAGTAAAATTATTTTCCAAGAAAGAAAAAAAAGAGGATATCCTTTCTTCTGAATAAAAACATCCTGGCGTCAAGAGTGAAGAAATAACAGTATTTAGCCATCTACAGGGAATGTATGGAGAGATAGTAGAGACAAAGCTTTTGGAATAGGTAAAAGCGTACCTTCAATAGGTACACTAATCAGGTTACCTATAATTTTTTGTATTTATATAACTCCATCACAAGATTTATCCTATTTGATTTTCACAGCATCACTTCTCATGGAAAATGAGAAAGCATGAAATCAATTTTACAAGTGAGGAAACAGTGACTATGTGCTTATTCGAGAGGTGTTTGAGCTTTCTAGAGCTGCAGTAATAAAATACCACAAACTGAGTAGCTTTAACAGATAGACACTCCAGAGTCTAGGTATGCCAATCATGACATTGCCCGAGTTCGTTCATTCCAAGGGCTCTGAGAGGGAGCTGTCCCATGTCTCTCTTCTAGTTACTGGTGACTCCAAGCAATCCTTGGGGTGTCCTGAGTCACCTGGTCATATTCTGTCTAACTCTGTGTATGTTCTCCTTTATGAGGACACACGTCATACAGAATTAGGACTTGTGTCACTCCAGTGTGACCTCATGCTAACTTTCAAAGACCCTCTTTCTAAATGGGTCACATGCACAGGGAAGAGGGCTAGGCCTTCAATCACTCTTTTGTCTGGCACACAAACAGGCTCAGAACTAGACCAGAGCTCTCCTGACTTGCTGTCAGCTAACCCCTCCGCTAGATTTGTCACATTATTATTTTTGTCTTGAGTCACAGAAAAGTGGAGAACAAGGACATCAATAATCTTTTTTTCTCTAATAGCCTAAACCCCTCCCCCCACGAAACAAAAAATTCATCCTCTTATTTAAACATGTCTTTTGAGACCTAGATTTATTGGGGGAAACAGCCATTCAGGAGGTAATGCCCCTTGGCATTTGATTTAATATTTGGTGGGCAATTTTTTTTTGCGCTGCAGTAGGAAAATATTACTATTGTAAGTAAGGATTGCAAATGTGGAAACAGGCTCTCAAATGAAAATCGTATGGGGCACTTAGCATTCTGAAAAATATTTGAGTCATTATGTTGCAGTTCTAAAATTGAATCAATGCTATGTTTAATAAGGCACAACAGGGCATGAATTATTGCACATTAATTCATACCCAGTGTGTTGCTAGGCACATGGCTAAAAGCTGAGTGCAGTCAATGCAACTAAACATGAATACACCATAATTCACACACCAGAGGGTCCCACTGTAATTATAAAATGCTATTATAAAGGGTTATTTAAAAATATTTAGATATGTTAAGTTTTACACCTATGTGATTGATTCATGATATATGGTGTTTTCTTAAATTTAGTATCTCACTCCTTTTTTCTCAATCCCACAATTCCTAGATTTACAGGTTAAATCCCAGATCTCCATTTTCTTATCACTAGGCTTCCTAAAACTAGAAATATTATTCTTGGATTTTCAGTTTTCACAAAAAACTAAACAAACAAATGCCAAAAAATTTCCCTTATGTCAGAAGTGACGTATCTGGCCATGTGACACACTATTTCAAACAAGGAAGAAGAAAGGGCAGGCTTGACTCTCCACTGTGGTTTAACTTTAGATGAAGGAGGATGACGAGGCTAATGAGTGAATGTTGCTGGGGCCAGAAATCACAAGTAGGTGATCTTACCTTTAAAGGAGTGATTGCTCAGCCCTGGTTTACTTTTAATTTTATGAAAAGTGGTTTGTGGTACGAAACTTGCTTTCATTCTGGTGATTATTAATGATGAGCTTTCTGATAGAGTCAATCAAACCAATCCAGTGTGTTTGGATTGCTTCCACTCATACGTCTCAGAGTTGAACTGGGCTCAATTGGCTTTTCTGGAATTTTCTTTTGAGGTACTTCTGAGGGAACTAGATCGTCTACTTGTCAGTTAGCAACTGAGCTTTTTAGCCAGTTGTTGGCCATGGTGGCTAGTCTGGAATTCTAGAGCAGAGAGCTCTGGGTCCTCCCTCTGAGGTGTTCTTCCCTCCAGTCAAAACACAGTGCAATCTTGGTGTACAGAGGGTGCCGGTGGGTGACAGATACAGTCCAGAAAGCATTCGCAGAGCCCTCCCAAGGATTATGCTTCCATTGAATGCCCTAGGATCATTGACCAGGGACTATGTTTTATTTGCTTTTTTGTTGAGGATGTATGCCTTGTATGATTTTCTTCTTCTTCTTTATGCCTTCTATATCAGCTGCTGACACCCCCTCCCCCTGCCCATCCACACTCCCTCATGAATTCTTGATAAGTTATAAATGACTATTGTCGTATCTTAATTCATCCTCTGTCACCCTTCATCCACTCTTCTATTGTTCACCCCCCTGGTAGGAAGTTACAGGTAGATCCTTGTAATCCATTCCCCCTTTCTCCCCCCATGTCCCCCTAATTCTCCTGGTATCTTTACTTTTCTTGTTGGTCCTGAGGGGTTTATCGCCCCTGGATTCCCTGTGTCATGGGCTCTTATCTGTAGCAGCGTGCATGTTCTGGTATAATCCAATTTGCAAGGTAGAATTGAGGTCATGATAGTGGGAGAAAGAAGTGTTAAGGAACTAGAGTCAAGTTGTGTGTTTCATCAGTGCTATACTGCATCCTGACTGGCTCATCTCTTCCCTATTACTGCTCTATGAGGGGATTTTCAGTTGTCTGCAGTTGGGCATTTGGTCTCCACTCCACACTACCTTCCACTTCCATCCCATTCATACTGGGTATGATTTTGTTCTGTGTCTTAGATGCCTGATATGTGATTCCATTGATACCTCATCACACAGGCTGGTGTGCTTCTTCCATGTGGGCTTTGTTGCCTCTCAGCTAGATGGTTGCTTATTTATCTTCAAGCCTTAAGACTCCAGACACTATATCTTTTGGTAGCCGGGCACCATCAACTTTCTTCATCACATTTACTTTTGTGCCCATTTTATCTTTAGTGATTGTGTCAAGAAGGCAAGTATGTGTGATTTTCTTGATAGGAAATCCAGGTTAGGTAAATCTACATAAAAAGTAATTAGATTAATAGTTCCATAGGATTATGGCAGGGGAGGTTGAGGAGAAATAGTGAGGCAATAATAATGAGTATATAAATGAAGAAAATGTTCTAAGATGATTGTGGTGGTGATTGCACAACTTTTTAAAAATACATTTCAGCTATTAAATTGTACAACACATGCATTATATGTCAATAACACTGCTAAAATGTTTAAAGGTGAAAATAACATTGGTGCAATGAGTGCAATAAAACCTGTTTACATGATCATTAAGAGAGAAGAATATTAACTGGCTCTTAGGGTCATTTAAAATCCTTTTAGACCTTTCTGTTGTTGACGTCATTAAAATTAACTAGAGGGAAACTACTAACATTATCATTATTGTTCAAATAATGTTCTTTTAAATAATGTTGTAGGAATACCAGTTATTACTCCTTACTTTATTATAGTGTGATTTTATGATCTATATTTTAAAAATACCCTGTAAACTTTATAAGGCAAAGCTTTAAGGTAATAAAACCCCACTGTCATGGTGTTAGCTCTGATTCACAATGACATGATAGCATAGAGTAAAACTGCTTTCAAGATTGTACGTCTTTCTTCCCAGGGATGGCTCGTGAGTCTGAACCCCTCATCTTGCAGTTAGAAGTCCAACACTTAAACCATGGCATTGTCAGAGCTCCTTATTAACTTAATAGTTAGCCTTACATATAATGAATGGTGTTTAATTTATACCTCCATTCCCAATATTAATTATAAAAGTGTTTACCTCATAGAAGTCTTTAGTAAATAAAAATATGCTCAGATTTTGTCAGAATGTTATAATCACTTACGTAAGTGCTACAGGAAATTAGGCTCCAACAAGATGTTCATTGAGGTTCTATGAGGGATGGAAACAATCAACTTCCTTAAAGAGTGAGTCTATAATACAAATTAGAGCTATCTTGTTTTGGTCATGAATTTACTACTTATGATTTTTAGCTGCAGATATATTTTGGAAACTTTGACCATGTTAGAAATATAAGTCAATGATTTACAGCAAAAGACACTATGTTTGTTGTTACTACTTCTGTTCTCAATCTATTGTGGTAGTTCCCAAAGGTCTATGGACTATCAGTCACTGGAGAGTCTGTTAAAATGGAGATTTCTGGATAACCAAAGAGTCTCACACACTAGGTCAAGAATATACACTTCTAATAGTTTTCAGGTGATATTGATGCTGTTGAAGACCACACTTTCAGACCCACAGAGCTTAATAAAAAACCTAAGCCAGCTATTATTGCCATTGATACTGTGAACACTCTCAATTTAGCATTTGTGGAGTCTTGTAGAGATAAATGGAGTCTGTGGTTTATTTATATGATGTCTAATAAGAAGAATGTTCAACATAGGAACACTTCCAAGTTTCTGCCCCATATGGATGTTAATAGGTTGAAGACTTTTAATCACATATGTGGGCAGTTCCTGGCTTGTGAATGGCTTGTTTCCCAAAGTTTGTTGTTGTTTTCTTTCTTCTTTTTGTAATAATTCACAGATGGCAAAACTAACTAGCAATAAATGGATAAATAAATTAAGCACTACGATTGAGCTGATTCTGACTTGGAGCAACCCTATGTAGAGTTTCTGAAGCTTCACAAATCTTTACAGAAACAGACAATTTTGATCTTTCTGCTGAAGAGTGCTTAGGGGACTTGACTAATGACCTTGTGCCAGCAATTCAGTGCTTACCGTACAGCACCACCAGGGTTCAAAAATAAATTAAAAAACACTGATTCAATCCATATGTGATTGAACCACAGATCCAGTCAGAGTCCCTTGTCACATTACTTCTAAGGAAATATGTGCCACAAGTTAATAATCATAGCAATTTATAACTCAAAACCTCCTCACTCACTCCCATTGAGTCAATTCTGATTAATTGTGAGCCTTTAAGACAGAAGTTCTCAGTTTGTGGGTCGTGACCCCTTCGGGGTCAAACGACCCTTTCACAGAGTTTGCCCAATTCATAAAAGTAGCAAAAGTAGCAAAATTACAGTTATGAAGTAGCAACAAAAATAATTTTCTGGTTGGGGGGGCAAGTCACCACAACTTGAGAAGCTGTATTATAGGGTCCCGGCATGAGGAAGGTTGAGAACCACTACTCTAAAGCAACTGACATCTCCCAAAGTGCATTCATGTGAATTAGTTTATTTAATCCTTATAATAATCCTATAAGAGAGATCTTAATTTTACTAACTTTAAAAGGCCTTCTACCTAAGGTCATGGATTTAGCAAATAATGCAACTAGAATTGGAATTCAGAGGTCTCTACTCCTAGATCCTGTGCCCTTTCCAGAAGCTATGTTATGAGACGTCTAATTGCCACTTGGGGCTTTGAGACAGTATGAAAAATGCCCAAGCCTAGAAACTCCCACATCTAAACAGAAGTCTAACTTTTGGCTTGCTTTACCTAATTTCCTGGGTTTAGTGCCTTAATGCCTTTGTCATTTAATGCTTGATTCCACCCCCCCTCCCCCTCCACTTTAGCTGTCCTTTGTGAGTTTGACTTCGAGCTTGTGGTAATGTTAGCTTGCTTTGCTCTGGTAATTTCGATACAGCTGTAGTTCCAGTACTTGGGAGAAGGCACAGCTTGTAGACCACCACAAACTTTTTCATCTGTTAGTTTCAGAATCAGGAAATGTCCTGAATAAATCTTTTGAGGTGAGAAGACAGGACAAAATGTCTCCTCTGGAGAAGCAGGTTATTTAATATTTAATAGCAATAAAGATTTCACCATCATTGATTCAGATATTTGGCTATTGTGCTGTCGGACTAACTAGATTTATGATTTGACAGCTGAAGTGAGCAACGAGCCAGATTATCTGGATTATTGCCATATGTGAGGTTCCCACTCATACTCATGTGTACCAATGCGTAAGCGTATGGTTTGGAGGTCTCTTTAGAGACTTGTTATTGGCAATATCTACCAGGTACTGGGTGTTAACTGAGGATGCCAATCTCACATGGCATGTACCTTACATGCAAGTAGCCTCTGGGTTAATAGCCCTCAAGGGTACTTTGGAATCTCCAAGTAAGTAGCTTTTCAAGGCTATATATATTACCCCTCCTCCATGTACCTCTTGGGTTATGTAAAGATGACTTAATCTTCAGTTGTCCAAAGTGCCAATTTTACAAATGCAATGGTAGAAGACAAATGAGGCACCCAGCAGTCGCAATTAGCACAAATATAGGTACATAACAGTAAGATAAAGAAGACTATGTGGCATGTCTGTCTAACTAAAGAAATGACGGCACAGAGGTGCCACCAGAAACAAGGGGCATGAGGTTGCCTTCAGGCCCATGGAGAGTTAATATCAGCCCTCTTTAGACATGAAAAATAATAATTAAACACTGCTTGTCAATTAATGCCAACTTAAAGAAAGGCTCTACACTTAGATTAAGTGAGAAGCACGGGTTGCTTGAAAACAGCAAGGAAGGAGGAGGGAAAGGGTATAAAATAATGGAAGAGATAAGGTGAAAAAGGAGAATAATTAAACACACATGTACTTTCACAGAGTTGGGGCACTCATATTTCTAATTAGAATTTCAATGCAGGAGCCCAATTTAACCTTAGGGAGTCTTTATATTCATGTCACTGTTGTACACAGCAATCAATCCAACCCTGGCATCTTACTTGTGAGTTGAATTTTCATATTACATTAGTGGAGCCCTAGTTTCTTTGTATCTCTAATGGATATTTTCTTTTTAGAGCTTTAGTATGTGTTTTGTCTTCTAGAAAATTCTATGCTGGGAGGAACAATAGCCATTTAGATAGTGGAATTCAAAAGAATCAAAGGCTTCCTGACATTAACCCATTTCTTTCTTGACAAATGGAGTCATGGAACTTTGTGAATCCTCTTCTATCATGTATGCTTGAGTGAATTTAGAGGAATAATCAATGTATGCTCAACAAAACAGCCTGGTGCACTAGGCAGAGGATGGTATGGTCAAATTACGCAGGGTTCTGTCTCTTGTGACTAGATCATGCTGCTCTTCTCAATTCTCTGAAATGAAATTCTGACTTTGTCCTCCCATTCTATTGTCCTCAGCATATTCATGTTTCCTTCTTTATTCTACTGAATATATATATATATATATATATATATATATATATATATATATAGAGAGAGAGAGAGAGAGAGAGAGATCATTGAGTGTTTTTTCTCTGGTACCTCTGGGTAGACTCGAACTCCCAATCTTTTCATTAATAGCCAAAAGAATTAATCACTTGTACCACTCAGGGAATCTTCATGTTTAGCTAGCCATTTCTATCTAGAATCCTGGGCTATTAAACTATAGCTGCAAGGTCAAAAGATTTAGTGTCTGGAGTCTTAAAAGCTCAAAGATAAACAAGTGGCCATCTAGCTGAGAAGCAACAAAGCCCACCTGGAAGAAGCACTGCAACCTGTGTGATCATGAGGTGTCGATGGGGTCAGGTATCAGGCATCAAAGACCCAGAACAAAAAAATCATATCAATGTGAATGAGGGGAGATGCGGAGTGGAGACCCAAAACCAACTATAGACAGTTGGTCATCCCCTTACTGAAGGTCACAAGGAAGAGACAAACAAGTCAGAGTGCAGTGTAGTAACGATGAAATATGCAACTTTCCTCTAGTTCATTAATGCTTCCTCCCTCCCACTGTCATGACTTTTATTCTACCTTACAAATCCAGCTACACCAGAAAATGTACAAGGGTACAGATAAGAGCTGGAAACACAGGGAATTCCGGATAGATAACCCCCTCAGGACCAATAATGAGAGTAATGATACCAGGAGGGGAAAGGGAAGATGGGAAGAGAAAGGAGGAATTGATCACAATGATCTACATATAACCTCTTCCCAGGGGGAAGAACAACAGAGAAGTAGGTGAAGGGAGACATCAGTCAGTGTAAAGCATGAAAAATATTTATAAATTACCAAGTGTTCATGAGGGAGGGTGTGGAAGGAGGGGAAAATGAGAAGCTGATATCAAGGGCTCAAGAAGAAAGGAAATGTTTTGAAAATTGATGATGACAACAAATGTACAAATGTGCTTGATACAATGGATGGATGTATGGATTATGATAAGAGCTGTATGAACCTCATACAATGATTAAAGAAATGAGAGGAAAAAAAGGGAAAAAGTAGTTCTATGCTTTCATCTTACCAAGTGGGAAACTGAGGCAATGGAGGTTAAATATTTTGTCCTAAATCTGATAGTTTGTGAGGAAAGGATTTTATTTCATACCATGTAATCTAGAACACATCATATCATCAATCTTTTCTAATCAGGAATTTATTAACTTCATACCCCCTTTTAAATAAGCCCCAATACAACATTCCTACAGTGAATCATATGTAAATATGATCCAGGCCAGTGGCCTATTTTCAATAGTAGCAGCAGGAAATATTATATTCTGACTTCTACTTCTTAAAAGTCCTGATTGACTTTAGAAATGAAATGTTTAACTTGTCTTTTCAAGTACACGCACATTTTTGCCAAGTTAGTAGCGTGTGGTCCAATTAAGGAAGGACTGCAGCTCCTGAGTCTTAAAGCAAATACAATGAGAATCCACAGAGAAGGGCATCCTGTGTACCAGGAGACCAACTAAAGGTCTTGAAGAAAGGATTTCATATCAAAGTGAGAGGCAGAAATTGATGGGGAAAATTTGCTTTGCATCAAATTCTCAGTCTCCTAATGAAAGAAACATTGATCATTGTCAGAAAATGTGGACTGGCAGCCAGTCATAGGTAGGCCCAATGTAAGGTGTAAGATAAAGAGCAAAACCTGCCAAATGTTGGTCTATTCTGATATGTGAAATCTCCAATGCAAAAAATTGTTCTTTTAACTACATTTAGGCATTATGGTATCTGATTGGACCCATTTTGTTGAACTATTTCATATAGTTACAGGTCATTTGCACATGCAGGACTTTGATCCTGACCACATCTCATAAACAAAAAGGCACTGCTGTCCAGAGGGCTAAGTCTAAGATTTTAGATGCCAACAGTGAGGTTGAGAATTCCCAGGTCCCCTTCACTTGGCTTCAACCTGGAGGCTTTTCCGTTCCCCTTGGGAAGCTAGTTGTAAGTATGAGTATCCTTCTGACCTGCTGGTACACATTTTAGCATCCCTCTATCCTCCTCGGGATGCTAGCCATAGATTTTGGGGCTCACAGATGCCCTCTTCTTAATTCTGACTCATTGGCTCTTACTACCAGCTTTGTTGGATCATTTATTAGAATTACAGAAATCAAGAAAGGTCTATACTTAAAATTACCATTTTAGTGTTGCAAAAATGATACAAATAAAAAGATGCGTAGAGCGAAGTTGTGGAGGTTGCCTAATAAAGAAGATTCCATACCTCAGAAATGAATGCATTGACATTGATGTTCTATGACTATCTTTCTGTGGACTGTGGCTATGATGCAGAACAGCAAGTTAGTCCAGGCTTCCCAGGGGCAAGGACTTCTAGGTAGTATTAATATCTAGACAGGTAGCCTAGGCATATGACAGAGTTTCATGCCAATGAGTTTGTTGTAAGTCACTGCTGACAAATTGAGGACCTCCTTTTTTGTTTCTATTATTTCATTTAAAAACTGGTTTGTCCTATAATTCATATGCTATATAATTTAATAGTTTAATTATATTAAGGAGGGTTGTTCAGTCATCACTACAATTTCAGAGAATTCTCTTCTTTCTTGTCTTCATTGTCATTAGCTCCCCATGCCCCATTCTTCAGCTCTCACCTCCCCTGCCATGCCCCTAGGTCATTATTAATCCAGTTATTGTCTCTATAGATGAATCCATCCTTGATTTTATGTACAAAAATCATGCAAAACACAAGAAAGAAAGAAAGAAACAAAAAGAACAGTGGCAAAACCTAATGGAGACAAACCTCAATAGAAAAGAAAGCAGAAAATATTTAAAACTGGAATTTTATTAATAGTATGTTTATAAGTCAATCTTGGAGGTTGTCATGAGAATGATAACATTATCAAATTACAGTTTACAATTATATATAGGACATATTAAAATGCTTAAATATACTTTATAAACCCACAAAAATGAACATCGTAGGCATGGTTCATTGTAATTGGTATAGTTGGAGAGTATCTGTAGTCTCTCTGTGTGTGACTATGTGCTGTTAAGTGTTTTTATATGTATATAGGTATATATGTGTGCATATATGTATATACATATAATATATATATTTTATATCTGATTCTTTTTTAGTACAGTGTGGGACTTGGAGTTTTGAAGTCCTGAGGACAAAGCATGTGCTGATTTAATCTTATATCTCAAGCACTAGCCCACTGTCTGACACATTGGAGAGGTCACGTAAATGTTGAACTGGCTAACTTTAATTGATTTATTATTAGTGTCAACTACGCTTCAGGTAATGAAGAAGCAAAGGTAAACTACACAATAAGCATTGCATCAGGAGCTTCTGGATTCTAGTGAGTGAAATTCAAGTTATCATAACAATGTAAAAGTGCTTCAGAAGAAAAGTGGTATTAAATCAGATAAAGGGCAGGGGAATGCTTTACAGAGAAAAAGACATCGGAATGTTCCTTGGAAGATAAATAGAAGTTTTAGAGGACAATAAATGATTTTGGAACTTATTGCAAGAGTTAACGTTGGAAATAATGAAGGTCTAAAATGGGTGTGGCAGCTAGAAATGAAAAGAAATAAATGGATTTTAAAAATACTATAAGGATGCAATTTTTAAAACAACCTGAAGGCCAATAAAAAAAGGGGAGATATCAAAATTTGCTCTTATTTATAGTTGCTTTGTCCTGCATTGAAAGTGATAGTAAAATCTCCTACTAATAGTAGGGAATTATCTGTTTATCTTTTAAATTTAATTGAAGTTTTGATGTTTAACTATGTATCGTGAGGGTTGTTTTAATTGGATATGTAGATACTAATTATGACTTTGTTCTCTTGTTCAAATTGTGCCCTTCACTTGTTCAAATTGTGCTCTTCATTCTAAGGACCAGTCATCTCTGCCACACCAGCCTGTCTTAAGCAGAGGCCTCTAATAGGGTTGGATGGGGATGTAAGAACAAATCTTTTTGTTTTCTGGGTCTGAGGAGAACCTGGAAACTTTAAAGCACCAGCTGTGGGAACAAGTATGCTGTGCATCCTAAGGGAGTGTCCTCTGTGGACACTAGACCTTTTTTTAAAAATAATTTTATTGGGGGCTCTTATAGCTATTATAACATTCAGTACATCATCTCTATCAAGCACATTTGCACACATGTTGCCACATACATTTCCAAACATTTTCCACTTGAGCCCTTGGTATAAGCTCCTCTTAAAAAGAACAAAACTCCTCTTTCCCCTCCCCCCACATTTTTTAAATGAATCATTTTATTGGGTACTCACACACCTCCCCTCACAATCCATACATACATCAGTTGTATGCAAATCTCATTTGCACACTTGTTACCATCATCACTCTCAAAACATCCTTCCTCTATTTAGGCCCCCAGATCCACCCCCCCCCCATATTTCCCTTCCTTCCTCCCCACCATGAACCTTTTATAATTTACAAATTGTACAGTATTACATATTGTACACTGTCCAATGTGTCCCTTCACTCACTTCCCTGTTGGCCATGCCCCAGAGAGGAGTTTATATGTAGATCCCTGAAATTAGTTCCCTCTTCTACTCCACCATCCCCACACCCTCCCAGTATCACCACTCCTATCACTTATCCTGAGGGAATATCTATCCTAAATTTCCCATGTTTCTGACTCCAGTGTATATCCCCTGTTCTAGTTGGACTTGTCTGGTAGAATTGGAAGCATGATAGTGGGTGTGAGGAAGCATTTGAGAACTAGAGGAAAGATACATATTTCGTGGTTATTACACTGTACTTTAACTGGCTCATCTCCTCCCTACAACCCCTCTGTAAGAGGATGTCGCTTCACCTATTGATGGGATTTGGGTCACCAATCTGTACTCCTCCCTATTTATAATGACATAATTTTAGTTTTTTGATGCCTGACACTGGATCCCCTCAATACCTCGTGGTCACGCAGGCTGGTGTGCTGCTTCCATGTGGGCTTTGTTGTTTCTGAGCTGGATGGCCACTTGTTTATTCAAGCCTTTAAGACCTCAGATACTGTATCTTTTCATAGCTGGGCACCACCAGCTTTCTTCACCACATTTGCTTATGCACACATTTGTCTTCATTGATCATATCAGGAAAGCGAGAATACAATGTTATGGTTTTTAGTTCTTAAACCCTGATAACTGATTCCTTTGACAACTCATGGTCCACACGCTGGTGTGCTTCATTCATGTGGGCTTTGTTGTTTCTGAGCTGGATGGCCGCTTGTTACTCAAGCCTTTAAGACCCCAGACACTACATCTTTTGGTAGCCAGGCACCATCAGCTTTCTTCACCACCATTGTTTATGCACACATTTGTCTTCAGTGATTGGGTAGGGAAGGTGAGCATCATGGAATACCAATTTAATAGAACAAAGTGTTCTTGCATTTAGGAAGTACTTGAGTGGAGGTCCAATGCCCATCTGCTGTTCTACTACTAAGCCTATATGTATAAGTTTGTTGATCTATTTCCCCCATTGTCACATATAGATAGATATATACACCTATGTAAATGCCTGTGTTTGAACCTCTATAAATGCACTTTACCCCCAGTTCTTTGCTCTATTTCCTTTTACTTCCTTCTTGTCCCACTGTCATACTCAACCTCCATTGGGTTTCAGTATTTTCTCTCTGTTACATTTCCCTTGGTCAGTCCCTACTGGACTTCTCTCATTCACCTTGACTAGACCTTTTACACGCCATCTTGAGGAGGAAGGGCATCTCTTCAAAGGAAGTAGATGAACTGATTTCTGGTAGCTGTGGAAATCAAGTAACAGTGTATACCCTACCATGGGGCCAGAGGTCTTCTTGTTTGCATTTCAGAGTGGTGAGTTGGGGGCTTATCTGCTAAAGGCCATGGAGTAAACTGATAAATTGCCTGCTCGAGAGGCCTGTGGAAGAAGAATATTTCTGTATAGGAGTGCCCTAATATCTGAAATTGAGTCAGGCGTTGATAAAGGAAAATAAGAATAGATTTTAGAGGATCTAGCCTTGAAAGAAGAACATATAGAATGTATAGTTCCTAAAAGAAATAGGACTGCTGGTAGAGACAGTATCTTGAATCAATGAATAAATTCTCTTATTTGTTAAAAATACAATACAAAATCTCGCAGATTCTTGGAACTGAAGAACTCATAATTTTTAAATTAATAGAAATTCAATGTATGAACGGAAAAAGAAGATAGTGATCATAGAATTCTGAATCAGTGGTTTGGAAGATTAAGCAGGAAAAAATAACCTTAGAATAGAAATAAGAAGATAGAAAAATAAGAGGAAAAAGATAAATGATTTTGGAGAACAGATATAAATAATAGGCATTTCAAAAAGAAGAAGCAATGACTAAACAAATAATAGAAGACAATTTTCCTTTACTGAAGATAGATTTGAGCTGGAAATTGAAAAGACTCACTGAGTTCTAGGCACGATTGTCAAGAAACCTAGGCTTAGCTTGAGCTCAAAGGATTAAAAAAAATCTTCTCTGCTCCCAGAGAGATAGAATAAAATGTTTTCAACAGAAGAAGAAAACTGGCAATCAGAATCTACAGCACTGAAATATAGAAGGTATTTCGGTAATATCTAAAAACTATTCAGAGATAAAGAAAGCAATCCAAGGTTTCTAGCCATGCCAAAATACTCGTTAGGACAAAAGAAAAGTACACAAGAATGCAGAGAATGTATTATCTACTTTCTAAATTTGGAGATAATATTGAATAAAACTCTAATATGCAATGATTAAATGAGGTTTGGTAGTTAAATTCATATCATCATGAAGATATATAAAAGTGTCAATCTGGTGTCTCTTTATGGGTGTGGCCTTCTCATAAGAAAGGCCCTGGGAATCCCTTCTTCTCTTTCTGCCTTCATCTTCCTGCTGTGGGCCACTTGAGACCTGATGCTTCTACTACCATTGGATCCAATGACCTTGCACCCAACAACCTGTGATATTCCTGAATTCTGCATCATTGCATTGTGGCTGCATGAGTCTGAAGAGGGACTTATGTACTGGTATCAAACTTACGGAATTGAATTGGCCTGGGCTGGGATGTTTTCTTGTTATATAATTACTTCTTGATAAAAAGTTCTTCCTTACAGTTATATGCTTGTCACTGCATTTGTTTCTGTATTTAGCCCTGTCTGACACAGAAGGGTAAATATATGTATGTAAGGAAACTTCCTAAAGTTTGTAGAAAATGGAATTAAAAGATAATGGAAAGTCCCATGAACTTTTTGCAGCCCCTTTGTATAAACACACACATATGCATATTTATATCAATGATGATAGCCTGAGAGGAATATGTGAAATAAGTGCTAAATCAATGTTTTTGAACAAAAACTAATATGCTGGTGCAAAATTTAGGATTTAGACAAAGCCACATGAGTGTGGGAATGACCAAAGTAAAAATATTCTAATTAATGACTTGGTCTAATGAAAATGGATCCCTTTTCACTTATAATTTTGATATTTTGTTGATCTTGAGTTTTTTTTTGCATTTCATCTTGATTCCTTGAAATATTCTATTAAAATGTTTATGTTGACCACTAAGTCTTAAATTTTGCACCCAAGGCAGATGCTTCACTTGCTTCACCATCAATCTAGCTCTGCCAGCAAAAAGAAGGAAATGGGCAATATTAAAAGCAGAGTATGCCAAGTTAGAAGAGATTAAGAAGTAGTTCAACAAAGATGGCTGGAGCCAGGCTAGTGGGTTTGTATTGGACAAACTATGGACGCAGTTTCCATTGTCTAGTAGAGGCAGATTAAAATCTGAGTGGAAGGTTAGGAAGGGAAAGCCATCCATGTAGTCAATGACTACGGGGGCTTTTATAAAAGTCAAAGTAAATTGTTCACAATCTCCATAGCGTTTATCCTTCAGGATGACATCCTTCGAATTTTGTTATCATGGGAAGTCACTTAGAGTTAAAGCATCCAGAAGCAGAAAGCGCCCAGAGCATTCGTGTAACTGTTCCTGGTTGGTGCAACAATTAGTGTGTTTGGCTGCTAACCCAAAGGGGAGATGCTTAAGGCACCTCAGAAAAAATGGCCTGGTGATGGGCTGCTGAAGAGGAAAATCCACCATTGAAGACTCTATGGAGTGCAGTTCTACTGTGACCTGAGGGGTCACCATGAGTCGACATCAGCTTAGCAGCAACTGGGAAATGGGAACTTGTGCTATTGAGGCAGCCCTGAGATCAAAAGGGCCTGAAAAAGAATTTTCTAAGAAGCCCTGATCCACATATCCTTAGGTGTCTCATAGGAAGGAGAAATAACATGAGCTTTGAAAAGAGATCATTGTTATTTCACGATCACGTTACCCATTTCTATATACAATCTTAGCTTATACCTCCTGCTACCCATGCGTGGGGGGGGGGGGGCGCGGTGAAGGATGTGTTCTCCTTTCTTATGCCTCTTTCATTTCTCTCTCTCTCTTACACACCTCTAAAGGAATAAAAATAGTGAACTTAAGACTTTTTTCTTTCTTTCTTTCTTTTTTTTTTTTTTTTTTTCCTTTTTAAGGCCCTCCTCAGACCAGGCTCCATTTAGGACCTGCTCTTCCTGTACTCAATGCGAGGAGGGTTGCCAAGGAAACCCGAAACAAAGACGACTTCATGCACTCGAAGCAAGAAAATGCATCCAGCACCTCAAATCTTTATACATTACAGAGGTTTGACAATCTCCTTTTCTTCTAACTGGAGTTTTAAGAACAGCCTCAAAGTGCTTCATCTTCTTTTTCTTTTTTTAATGTGGGATAGATCAATTGTGGGTTTTCTCTTATCTCTGGCTACTTTTCAAGTGTTTTTGGCCATTATTTCACAGTTTATGTATTTAAAGTAAACATTATGATAATAGCAACTCTTCATTTGAAAAAAATGAAAGGCTTAAGTAGCAAATTAAGAAAATGTCGTTTCCTTTCCATATTGACTTTATGTAGCATTGCTTTTAAGAAATATTGCTGTACTTCATATGCTAATTTCACAACTCCCAAGGCTAGAATTGCTGTTGGTCAGCCAGACCCTCTATAGCTGCGTATCAGATTCTACAACAGAATAACCTGCTAACACCTAGAAGATTTTGTAGAGGTTAACTGCCGTAACTGCATAGAAGTTATTTTGTATATTTTAAATTTCTGTATTTTATTAAATCATCTAGATTTTGTGTTCTCTTTTTAGGATGGGAGAGAAGGATGTTATCTATTAACTAGGAGGTTTTGGAGAAAGTCGGTACCCCTAGACTTGCCTAGGAGCATTGGTGATGTATGACTAGAGAAAAACACACACATATGTATATATGTATGTATGTATGTATGTATAAATATAATTTCAAGTGGTAGACTTTGGAACCAGAAAGTCACTAGGTGGTAGCGACTTATTGAAGAGGAATTAAGGCATAGGGAATCTGAGTGTCCATTTGTGTGCTGGCAGAACCTGTTTACATGTGTGTTTTCAGAAAAACCAAATTTAACTTCTGTGGGTATCCTGTTTTTAAGGGCACTATTTTCCTGACCGTGTCTCACCCTTAAGGTATTATTTTTGAAACAGCACACAACCTCATGGGATAGGTTGAAAGTGATGTTGTGAGAAGCTGAAGGGCTGCATGTCAGCACCTGAGTCAACTGAAGGCAGCCTAGAGAGGGAGTGTTTCAGGGGTGTAGCAGCTATCGTGTGATAATCATATCCTTGGGGAATCACAGATACAGAGCAGAACCTCTTGCTTTACAATGCCCTGGGGTGTGATTATCTTATGATAACCATCCTAAAGATGTCTTTTTTGCTCAATTAACACATACTTCCATGAAAATTAGCTATCAAGATGAGTTACAAAATACAGATATTTTACATGACAAGTTAAAATAGTGCAGATGTCTTCATCCAATTACTGCAATTTGCACTCTGGACAAGGAAAACTACTTGGATGAGTGATTTGACTTGCTAACATTTATAGGTTCTGTAATTGTATATGATTACCAGATTTCTTGATATTGGGCAAACTCCAATTTCCACCGAAAGAACTGTCTGTCAGAAAGGCCATCTCGGACAGTTTTATCGGAATGTCTTTTTTCAAATCAATTTTCTCTGTTTAGACTTGTTCTTTTACCAAACTTCTTCAGGGACCTCAATAAGAAAATGGACCTTATCCATTTTCTGGCAAGCAATTAGAACAGAGACTGGCAACCTCTGGGTTGCAACCCCTCTGGGGGTCAAATGACCCTTTCACAAGGGTCGCCTGATTCATAACGGTAGCAAAATGAAAGTGAGGAAGTAGCAATGAGTGGCAGGTAGTGGCCCCAACCACATACGTGGGGAACTGTATGAAGGGGCTGTGGCATTAGGAAGCTTGAAAACCGCTGAATTAGAGGGAGCCAGACCATTTTCTTTGTGTGTGCTGGCCGAGAGTAAAACACACTTGTCATGAGTGAGCATGGGTTGGGAGGGCCAACAGGAGGAAATGTTTGTGGCCCATGGGAAAGGAAGTCAGTGTTAATAGGTTACTCCTTATTCCTGGTAGAGTGCTCTAACACTTTGGCCTGTAAAGCTTCTTTGTACTCCAGTGTAAATACTTTTCGATAAGGGGGTTGGTTAAGGTACTCTCCAAATTCTTCTCCAATTTTATTTGGACATTTTGAACTTCTGAAGTGAAAGCACATAGGACATGGTACTGAATATCAAGAATAAACTCACTGCCACTGAGGCAAGACCAACTTATATTGATCCACAGGACAGAATCTCCATGCTCCTGTGAGCTCCTGAGACTGTAACACTTTATGGGCATAGAAAACCCCATTCTTCTCTTGCAGAGCGCCTGGTGGTCTCAAGCTATAACTACAGCCCACCCTGTAACCTCGCAGCCACCGGGCCTCCTTTGCTGTAAGGTCAATATGATGAATGACTACATTCTTACAACCCTGATCTAGGGCAGTGATTTCCAATTGAGGACAATTTTGCTCCTTCTCCAGCCCTCAAGGGACTGGATAATGTTCACAGGTTATTTTGAGTTGCCACAACTTGAGGAAAAGGGGAGCATGCTACTAGAAGATGAGGGGTCAAAGACAGGAATGGTGCTAACCATACTACCACCCACAAGACAGCTTCCAACAACAATGAAAATCTAGTGTAGAATGTTAATGGTGTTGAGATTGAGACAGGGAAAGGTCTTTAGCATCTCCAATCCTTACTTTACTGATTTGTAAAATGGCAATAATAATAGTATCAATTTAATTAAGTTTCTGTGAGGCTCCATGGAAGCAATGAATGTAAAACCCTTAGCATTGCTTGGCATGTGGTAAAAATTCATTACATGCCAGAAATTTTGATTATAATTAATGGTGCCAATACTATGAAAACATATTTCCTTTTCTTGGAAGAGGTATTTCTTCAAGTCATTTTTTTCTATGACTATTTGATGAATTGTACCAGCAACTGAAGAGTGACTTTTGAAATGATCTTTCACAGTAATCCTTGCAATATGTGTGATCCCTGGACCTGCGGCATCTGTCGCACCTGGAAACATGTCAGAAATGCACATTCTCAAGCTCCATCTCAGATCTACAGAATCAGGAACCCCCAAGGGCAGGACCCTGAAACAAGACCTTCATGTGATCCTGATGCTTCTTAAAGTCTGAGAACCAGATTTCTAACATGTGCCTGGGGAATAGTTCTTGAAGAGGGACCAGGGTCTTATCCTTCTAATCACACCAAACACCTGGTTGAGTGCCTCGTATGTGGTAGGCACTTGGTAATGTGACTGAATGTGATGAAAGCTAATTCATGAGCAAGACTTGATCCTACCTTTTTGACAATTGTCCCCACAGCTTGGCATTGACTGATGTTGACAGACACAACTGAGTTACACCCACGGGTCCTAATCTCTCTGTCTGCTTGTACCAGGTGTAAGACAGCACGCCTGTGGCCTAAAGAGGCCACTTGTGCTTACAAGTTGAGACCTGCCAGCACAGCTCAAGTGATCCTACACCTTCGTTAGGGCCAAACAGAGGGGGTGATTTCATTAGAAATAATTAACCTCAAATGAAACAAACCCAGGAGTTCAACACAATTGCAGCTGGGGCTGCCATCAAATCATTCCTCTATTGTTTTCATCGGAGAGATTTTGGATCTTCTAGACAGGTGTTTTACTAGGGAATGTTGCAATGTGTATGTGGGTCTACGAAGTAAATATCATTTTCTGAGTCTCTACCCACCATGCAAAATTGAATCCCTCTTAGAATCTCTGATGGCCTAGTGGATGACACATTGAGTGGCTAGCCACAAAAATGGAAGCACTCTCAACAGCTGAATCACATAGAAAATATTAGATGAAAATACATATTCCTTTGAATTTAAAGTCCCTTTCTCTTTTAGTAAAGGGACAGTTTGGGCTGCTCGCTGCCAGGTCAGCAATTTGAAACCACCAGCTACTCCACTGGAGAAGAATGAGACTTTCCACTTCTATAAAGAGTTGCAGTCTTGAAAACCCACAGGGGCAGGTCTATTCAGCGCTGGAGGATAACTCTTAGTTGAAATGAATGGTCATGCATTTGGTTTTTATTTTTCCTGGCTTTCACTGCCACTGAGTCAATGCTAATTTATCGTGACTACCTGCAAGCTCCTGAGACCGTGATTGGTGGGAGTCGATAGTCCCGTCTTTCTCTTGCAGAGCTGCTGATGGTTGTGAACTGCTGACCATGTTGGTCACAGCCCAACACCTAACCACTACACTCCTAGGGCTTCCGAGACAGCTGTGTAAATCTGGAAGAAGGTCTAAAAAACATCAACCATATTAAGACTTTTCCACATGCCACCAGTAGCTGGGCCAATGTGTTTAGTGATGATATACCATGTGAAATAAATTGGAAATTTGGAAAAGAAATATGAAGGGTTAGGATATTCCTTATATTTTGTCTATCCCACTGCCAATCCTGGCTAGGCACTGAATCCAGATTAAGCTTCCTAAGTATAGTTCTACTTGTCATGATCCCCAAGTTAAAAACAACCCCCCCGGGCTGAGCCCTGGTGGCGTAGTGGTTGTACGCCGGACTGTGGCCCACTGGGATGGAGGTTCAATTCCAGCTCCATGGAGCAAAGGCTGGGCCTGCTACTCCCACCACCAGAGGGCAGTGATGCCCAAACCCCACCCCCCAAAAAAGCAAAACAACAACAACAACAACAACAAACAAACCCTAAACCCCACAAACAACAAACTTCACTGACAGTACTCTTGACAGACTATCGATCCCTCTTCTTTTATGTTTTACTTCTCTCCTATTTATACCATTCACTCTAGTTATCTGGATTATCCCTTATGTTTCTCTGTATTTCTTTTAGTCAGGCCTTTGTTTTATACAGAATAATAATAGCTCACCCTTTAACTCACCATTTATCAGTTTGTCCCACAGCGATGACATTTCTTGCTGTGATGCTGACAGTTGTGCCACTGATATTTCAATCACCAGGAGGTTCAGCCAAGGTGAATAGGATTGAGCAGAGCTTCCAGACTAAAAGCAGACTATGAAGAAGGGAGAGGCTGTCTGCTTTAGAGATATTAGCCTTTGAAAACCTTTCCCATGACACCAAAACATTTTCAGTTACCGAAACCCTGAGGAATAGAATCAGAACATTTTTAGAGATAGTGCTTGAAGATGGCATTCAGAAGGCACTCAAAATATGAATGAGGAAGAGCTGCCTTCTTGAAGTAGAGTTGGCCATCATGGTATGGATGGAGTAAGCGTATGGGTGTAAAATCTTTGGTATCTTCATTTACTGATGGGGAATGACTCGAAATGAGAAGAAACAGCTACAAGCATCAATTATTAATTGGAACTTAGAATGTAGGAAGTATGCATCCAAAAAAATTGGAAGTCATTAAAAATGAAATGGAACACACAAAGATCAATATTCCAGATATTAATGAGCTAAAATGAACTGGTATTGGCTGTTTTGAATCAAAAAATCATATGGTTTATTATATTGGGGATGTCACATTCCAGAGGAAGGGTACTGCATTCATACTGCTTTTCAAGATCTAGCTTGAAGTAATTGGTGTCTGTGAGAGGATCAGGTCTCTTTGAATACAAGAAAATCCAATAAATACAACTGTTATTCAACTTTAGGAACCAATTATGAAACCTAGTGATGCAGAAATTGAAAAATTCTACCAATGTCCTCAGTCTGAAATTCCTCAAACATGCCATTGAGAGGCATTGATAGCTATTTGCATTTGGAATGGAAAAGTTGGAAACATAGAGTAAGAACATGGATTGGAAAAATAGCCTCTTGGTGATAGAGCGTAGCTGGAGATATGCAGATTACGCACACTTGCTTGCTGAAAATGAGGCAGAATTGAAATGCTGATGATGATCAAAGATTGCAGTCTTCAGTTTTATACAACTAAATGTAAAGAAGGTCAAAATCTTTTCAATGGGATTAATGGGTAGTTTCATGGCAAAAAGAGAAAAGATTGAAGTTGTCAAGGATCTCATCTTGAATCCACACTCAGGGCTCGTGAAAGTGGCAGTCACGGGATGAAATGCCACATTTCATTGGGCAATGTGCTGCGAGGTGTTGAAAGGCAAGGGTGCTACTTTGAAAATCCATGAATCAAGCCATGTATTTTCAATTGCCTCATCTGTAGGTGAAAGGTTGAACATTGAACATGGAAAACCAAAGAAAAAATGATACATTTGAACTATGGTTTTGGCAAAAACATCAATCATTGCCAAAATATTGGCTTCCAAAAAGAACCAACAAATCTGTCTAAGAATGCTCCTTAGAGGCACTGGGAGCGATCAGTCCCTGGAGAAGGACATCATGTTTGGCAAAGTAGAGGGGCAGGGAAAAAGAGGAAGAACTTGAATGAGATGAGTTGACATACTGACTACATCAATGGACTCAAACATAGAATTGGAGGGTGGTGCAGGACAGGGTGCATATAGGGTTGCTTTGAGTCAGTTGAAGATTCCTAACAGCAACAACAATACAACAACAATGCGTTTACAACACTCTATACCAGCAACAACAGAACTAGGTTGCATGTATTGATTCACTTCCCTATCACTTAATATCATTAGTAGCTTCATTTTATGATATGAAAATTTAGTTCAAAGAGTTTGCTCTGTTCCACACATCTGATTGATACTTGAACTAGCATCAGAATTCAAGCAGTGTTCATCTGTTAGTCACTATATTATTTTGCTCCTTTTCTTGTTGAAATCTAACCTTGCCTCAGTGTCCATCAACCTAGTCACATCCAAAAGGACCCTCCTAAGTGCTCCTTTTTCAATGACCCCATTTCTTGGTGTTCACAAATAGCGGTAATCTTAATCTGCTTTGAACAACATAGCAACTTATTTTCTGCATATCTTCTACCATGTGTGCTGTGTATGGTACTTTAGTTCCTCTACTATTTTTATTTCTTAGCAAAAGAAATCAGGCCTCATTCTTGCAATTCAAGAGATAGCAGTCCTGTGTGTCTTGGAGCACCTAGCAAAGAGTTGTCCAATGATTAATGCTTCTTGGGTATAATTGGCACTAGTTAGAAGCAGCAAATGCTTTAGTAACAAACCCAGAAATCAAGTGAGATAAACCAGAATGCCTACTGTATTTATTTTTAAGTTGAAACTACTTATGCTGTTGGAGGACCATAAATATTTTTGTTTCCATACCACAATTATTTAGCAGTTCAAAATTATAGATAAACTTAAGAGAATTAGCATGGTTTTTGTTGAACTTTGGAAAATCTATGCCTTTATGTGAATTTCAAGAAAGCATTCAGGAAATATTTCCAGATATCAGCTTGCTTTAATTTTTCCTTGTTATTTTCATTAGGGTGTCCTACAAGAATTACCTTGTTTTACAAGCTAACCCACACTCACTGCTCAAACTTTCTTTTCCCTTGAAGCATCAATTTTGAGAATCTGGTTCTCCCAACTATTTAGTCTTTTTGAGATCCATGGGTCATATATCACCTTTCATCTCTTAGGTTTCTTGGGAAACTTTTATCCCCATTGAACCCCATGCTACCACTTAGCAGGGACTATGTAAATGTGTGAATTCAGTTCACTGGTGTGTTGTAGCACCTACTACATCATGTATATCCAAGGAACTAGGTCTTACTCCACCAATCCTGCTACCAAAGTTCACTGAGACATGTCTCCCATATAACTGTATCAAAATCCATAATTTATCCCCCAAACATTATTTCCCTTGACTTCAGCATATCTAGTCTTTCTTGAAGACATATGATATCAACATATACTTCTAGGCAGAAAATAGTTTAGTCTTTAAAGTTTTAATTATTACAGAGATTACACATAAATGCTTAGGATTTAATTTTTCTACATGTAATGTTTCCATTAATGCAGTTGATACCCACAAACCCAGTAGCTCTCCTATTCTAGACTTGAAGACTTCAGGTTCATATCAAGCCCTCAGTTTGACACAAAGATAGAGAAGGAAGGAAATCATAATCATACATAATAGGGTGCCCAATCTCCCTTCATATTGTAGAATTGTAAAATTCAATTTGACCTAAGTGAATTATAGTCTTTTCTTGCCATTGTTATGAAAATTCATAATCAGTTGTAGATTTCCTTATTGGAACTGCTTTGGAAGGCAGTCAAGATGTGAGTGTGTCTTTTTGTCATAACTTTGTACAACAAAAGTGGCAAACATTTGGGAGGTTGCCAGAACTAGTGAGATTTTGTCCTCAAACATGGAACATGAACTTAGCTTGAGATGCACAGTGAGCTTAAATAGCAAACACTAAAGGAGGATTCAGTCATACTAATAAGATTGACACTAATATGAGTTGAAGTTCAGATTTCTGCATATAAATAAGGTGAAGAGCAATCAGTCAACCTCTACTTAAAATCAATTGCTAGAGGCTCTGGGTACAAAGCAGAATTATATTATTTTTTAATTGGATTTTAATTTCTTGTTCTTTTTTACTCCTTTTACCTAGTAGACTATATATCTGCATTCTGATTGTAGAAACCAGGCACCATTCAGAATGGAGGGTGGACCCTCTTTCTAAAATTGA
Organism: Nesogale talazaci; assembly: GCA_004026705.1. NCBI lineage: Eukaryota > Metazoa > Chordata > Mammalia > Afrosoricida > Tenrecidae > Nesogale > Nesogale talazaci. The sequence goes on from PVJH01004143.1 coordinate 97,199, forward strand.
ACATAAGCTGATAGCTTTTCAGTTACAGAATTTTTTAGAAAAGTTTGTAAGAAATAAATTGGGGAGTAAGTCAAAGGCCAATCACAGTTCTTTTTGAATAATTCACCTATCTGGGGAAGTCCCCCTTTGCAATGGAATCCATAGATTTTGTGTGATATCCACATACATCTAAGGTGAGGGAGTGGATAAAGAAGTCTCTGTGATCTCTTCAATTCAAATTGTCTTTTGGATTTGACTGGCTGGTTTTTCCATTGGAGTGTTTAAAAACTCCAGTGCATTTTTATTTAACTCTGCACTATCAATTTAAGCATGATTAATTGATTACTCAGTAAAGGGATCACCTCCTCCCTGTCCTAAAGAAGCATATATGGAATAGATGAAATCATGTAAAAAGACAGTAATTGAATCTACAAAAAGCAAATGGATTTTAAAATATGACCTATATCTGCAAATTCCGAACATCATAGGAACAATGATACTGTGGCCTGCAAGTGAATTCAGTATGTATTTATTAAATTCTTACTAAGTAGCAGATAAAAACTGGAGTGTATTAAGTTGATAATGTAACATAGAATCACTAAGACATAGTCTCTACCCTCAGCATTTTTGCCTTAGGTGGGACTGCAGACATGCACAGCAGTAATGTTACCAATGTATACAATTGAATCACATATTCATTAGTCTGTTAGCCCTTAATAGTAGAGGCTGTCTGCATCATCTTTGTAACAAGCACAGTAGAACCCTGGATCTCAATACTAACCTGTTGTAGGAGTGTCAAGATGTGATGCGGTTGAGTTCTGAATCAATTTTTCCCAAAAGAAATAATGAAAGCAGATTAATCTGTTCTTGATCAGCAAGTTTTTACCCTAACCTACTCAAGTCATCACTAGTTTTCAGTTTTCCCCCCTTTTTTGCCTTTTTTCACTAGGACCAGGCTGGTTGTCTCTAACAAAAATTCTGTCTGCTGTGGTCTGTGGTTGGCATTTCTTTAACTGTTTCCTAAAAGTGTTTACTAAATTATCATCAAAAATATCAATAACACAGTTAACCAGTTCCTTATTATGATGATTCTTTTTTAAAAAACTCTTTCTTAGCATCCATGTTTTTTAAATCTAAAACCAGTAAAAAAAAACCCCCACAAAACTAAGAAAATTATAGCAAAATGCTTGGAACACAGCTGCAAAAGGTTTAAACAATGTGTACTAACAACGTCAACTAATGCTGAGTGACTGAAACATGAACCGCTTTTGTTTATAAAAATCATGTGTGTCATGTTAGATTCTGTTGTTTTGTTTGAGTTCCAATGCAAAATTTTCTGGCCATTCCATTGATTATGTCGAGTACCGATGTGGTTGGATACTGGGATTCTACTGTATAAAATTTGATACTTGACAGGTTTTTTAATCTGTATTTATTAAATGCATGTTAATTAACTTCCCTATGGGCCCATTCATCATTATAATGGCAAGACCAAAGAGCATCAGGTCTTTGTAGACCCTGACACTTTTTAAAGTAAAATAAAACAAACAAACAAACAAACAAACAAACAAACAAGAGTTATAATAGATTATCTTTATAATTTTTTCAATATTCAGACAGTATTAGGCACTGTGTTAATGTGCTTATTTAATCCCCAGCAGCATCAGGATTAGAGGAAGGCTTATTAACAATCTCTCAGAGGCTGATGACATAACCTTGCTAGCTGAAAGTGAGGACTTGAAACCTTTGCTGATGAAGATGAAGGATTATAGCAATGCATTGTAGAAAAAAACCCCAAATCCTCCATACTGGATCAAGAATAAATATGATAAATGAGGAAAATTGAAGTTGTCAGTGACTTTGTGTTGTTTGGATCCTCAATCCACGATCCTGGAAGCAGCAGTCAAAAGACCAAAAATCACATTACATTGGGTAAGTCTGCTACAGAAGACCTCCTTGAAGTGTTGAAAAGCAAAGATATTACGTACTTTTTTGTTGCCTGTCCCCAAGCCGTGATCTTTTCAATTGCCATGTATGCTTGTGAAAGGTGGATGTTGAAAAAGGAAGATGAAAAAAATGATGCATTTGAATTATGGTGCTGGTGAAGAATACTGAAATACCATGAACGACCAAGAGAGCAAACCCATCTGTCTTTGAAGAAGTACAACCAGAAGGCTCCTTAGAGATCAGGTTGGCAAGACCTGTCATGTAAATTGGACTTGTTCTCAGGAGAGACCCTGCAGTGCCTGGACAAGGGCATCATGCTTGGTACACTGAAGGGGTGGTGAAGAAGAGGAAGGCCTTTTCTGAGATGGCTTGACACGGCACCATTGCTGCAACAATGGACTCAAACAGAAGAGCAGTTGTGAGCTGGTGCAAGACGGGAGTTTCATTCAGTAGTGCATAGGGTTGTTCTGAGTGTGAACTGACCCACCCAAAGCATCGGTCAATAGCGACAATCCTTACAATAACCTTGTAGCCCAAACCCAACCCCATGCCATCAGTTGATTTCAACTCAAAGTAACACTTCGGGAAGGAGTAGAACTACTTTACCGGGTTTCTAAACCTGCAAATCTTTAGAGTAGTGGACCTCTTCATGTTTCCCTGTGGCTTTCAACTGCGCACTCTTCTTTGAGAGACCTAATCTTAATCTATGGTGCCACCAGGCCACTTAACTAATGATTCTAGGGGGCTGAGCCCCGGTGGCATAGTGGTTGTGCGCGGGACTGCGGCCCACTGGGTTGGAGGTTCAAATCCAGCAGCAGCTCTCCAGGAGCAAGGCTGGGCTCCTACTCCCACCACCAGAGAGCAGTGATGCCCCCAAAACAACAAAACAACAAAAACTAATGATTCTAAAGGTAGGTGTTATTTTACAGATGATGAGGTTTCACAAAGTCCAGAAAGAGGAAGATTTAGGGTTTAAACCCAAGGTTTTCTAACTCTCAACCCCATTCTCTCAACTGTTATAGATGGCTAAGACTCTTTTTAAAAAGGCAGCAACTTTGAAAAAGACAACAGTTTATTAAGCTTTAGTTTAATTCTATAATAAACTTTTTATTTGCTGAGAATAATTTGAAAGTATTTTAGTCAGCGTACAAAATAGCTTTAGTGTTGACAGAGACACTCAACCCACATGGACAGACAGGATAACGTTTCATTCCCTGATGCCGGACAGAAGTGTAAATTTAATGGTGAAACACAGGAGTTGGGGTAGCGGTGGTGAGTCCAGGCACATTTTCTGAGGAGCAAGGCTTCTCCTGGGACTTCAGGATTTGTGTGGAGAAATAATATCTCTATTAGCACAACCAGAACAATTTTTTTTACTTTCTCCCGACCCTATCATATCTCTTCAAGTGGTGTTTCCCTTTGCAATTTTACTGGCTTACAGAATGCTGCTCAGCATAGAATCTCATGGTGGGTGGGTAGACAGGACTCACTCATTCTGACTGGATAGCTGTATCTTTAGTATTATAAGAAACAGCTCAACACGAGTTGGTAAGAAGACTCTGACATATCACTCACATATTTGTCCTTGGGAAAGAACTCTAAGGCAATAACCAATGTGGCGGGATTGCCCATCTTTTCTCCCAATCACTTACCCTTGGCTTGAGTTCATGTGGCTCCATGAAAAAATACTCCAAGGGCAGGTAGCTTTGGTTTACCTTAGGACTTTACCCCAAATGGGTCACTAATAACTAGAGGTTAGTTACTTTACCTCCATGGAGGTCAGGTTTTTCTTCTCGGAAGACATGGGATGAGATGTTTTCTAAAATGCCTTGCGATCATTAAAAGTATAAGCAACATGCATAAACAAACTTGACCTAAGAGTGGTTTCAAAAGTACATGGAATGAAGGATAACCTTGCCACTTTCTTAGCTAGATAAATATGGGCAGTCGCTGTACATGCTGCACACACATGGGCAAACCCACTCCTTGTCTTGTAAAGTTGTTGTGATAATCAAATTTAAATAATATTGATGAAATTATTTCATAAACTGTGAATTCCTTTGCAAAATTGAAATGCTCATGTAAAAAAAATTTTTTTAACATTCTCGTTGCCACACATTGCCTGGAATGCAATGTTAGGATTTGAAAAACTATTCAATCATTCTCACTTATTCATATGTTCATTTTATAACAAACAAGCTCATGAATATATTAAGGTAGCACGCAACCCGTTTGGCAACTAGCAAAATGCCCATTCCTTGCCCTTGAGGTTGAGTTGATTCCAACCCATCGTGACCTCAGAGGATGAAGTAGAACTGCCCCGCAGTGTTTCTGTCACTGAACATCTTTACAGAAGAAGACAGAGCAACTCGTTTCTCTCAGAACAACTGATGCATTTGACCTACTAATGTCTGGATTAGCAGCCAAGTGCTTAACAATCACCCCACTTGTGTGTCATAAGACACAATAAATTATGCAGAGTTGATGGGAAAAGTTTTAAAGAACTGTTGGTGACTCAACACTGGAATTTTATTTAGCAGTTTACATAATATGAAATTGTTATTTCATATGTAATATGAAATTTTCTTGTGGAAATAGAAAAAGAATGTCTCTCCTCCTTAAAAAAAAAAAAGGTCCTGGCAAAGGCCAGAAAGTGGAAATATGGGAAATAGGGAAAGGGAATCGGTGAGATGAGTGCCCTGGCTTGCTTAACCTAAAGATGGGTGGTTTGAAACCAGGGATTGTAGCCACAAAAAAGAAACCTGGAGACCGGCTTTCCTGAAAGATAATAGCCAAGAAAACCCTTGGGAGTCATTCTGCTTTACAGTACAGGGACTTGCCATTCATTTCAATCCATTTGAAAGCCACAAACAATAATTCAGTTTCAGTAGGTGCCTTTCTTGTGGGAGTTATCACAATGATGTCGATCCTTGATGGTGTGATGGCTACACGTTGGACTGTGAACTGCAAGATCACCGGTTCAAAACCACAGGTGACTCTGAGGGAAAAAGAATGGAGTTTCTACTTCTGTAAAGAGGTATCATCTCTGAAACTCACAGGGATGGTTCTACCCTGTCTGCTAGGGTTTCACGAAGTTGGCATAGGTGGGATAGCAGAGGTTTTTTGGTTTGCCATGATGATTACTGCCTGGTGGCAGTTGGGATCAGAAGGGAGCTGGAGGAAACGTGAGAAAGCTTCTCCTGGGAGAGCTGGCTCAGTAGGCTCACTGGGGTGGGGGTGGGGGTTAGGAGTAGAGTAGCATATTTGAGGCATCTTGAGATGAACTTGAACCATCAATATTTCAGTTAATTCCATAAGCCATTTGCACACCCAGACCCTCCAATTAGTAGACAAGAAGGGCCAAGAATGGAGAGATGTCTGGGATAGTGTCCCTGTGTTAGTCCGGGTAGACTAGAGGAACAAATTCAAGGATACACATATAGATATACGGAAAGGGTTTATATACAAAAGGAATGGGACATGGAGAAAGCATCCCAGCCCAGTCCAGTTCAAAGTCATAAGTCCTATATTAACCCATATGCCCGAAATCAGTCTATAAAGTCTTCTTCCGACTCATGAAGTCACAGGTCAGTGAGTGCAGAATCCTGGTGCTGGCAGGGCACTTCGCCTCCAGGGCTCAGGGTCCATCAACAGTAGAAACAACTCATCGCTGGCAAAGGTCTCCATCTGGCCGCCCCAGCTTCAGAGGTCTGGCTCCATCAGGGCAAAGCTGTGTGGTCTCTCTGCCGGCTTCTCCAGCTTCTCAAACGCTGCCAGCTTGTCTTGTCCATGATTAATCGTCTCTGAAACTAACTCCCAACCACTGGGGAAGATAGCTTCTCATCTTCACAAGGGAAATATCGTGAGATTTCCCAGGAGTCTCAGGTAAAAACTATGCCCACATACAGGCCTCATTGGCTGCTCAATGGCTATCTCCAGATTAACAGGCTAGAGTCCACCCCTACATTTCAATCATAAAATTAGCATAAGCACATGACTGCCACAGTCCCTTACAGGTCCTAGATACAAAGAGACTGAATCCCAGAACACAAAACAGAAACTAGGAAGGAAGACAAAAGGGAAAGTGGAAGTGAAATCTGTTGCTAAATCTGGAGAACAGGGGTTAACTCCTTTTGGATAAACTGCCCAAATTTCAGTGGTCACTTTTCCAGTAGACTTAGGCTTTGACACGGACTCTTCAACTAAAGTCATGTTCCTTGGTTCCAGGTTTTACTCTCTTCAGGGGATCCTTAACTGCTCAAGCAGCACTAAGATCTACTCTCTATGACTGAGGAGCTGACAGATGACCAATGTTGCTGACAAGTGAGTAGGTAGATAAATAAGTATATGAAACGCAGAAGCAATGTAGTGGCGCAGTACTTTATTGGGAAAAAATGTGACATTAGATTTTTAAATCACTCTTGCAAAAAAAAATAGTAGGGAGTTGTGTGAAAACCTGATCTTAGTCAGTGAATTTGGGTTACCCTTTCAAAGAATAGGGTTTTAGCAGGTGTCTATTCACTACTTTTGGCTGTGTGTTGGGCTGCTAACCCCAAGGTGAGCAGCTTGAAACCACCAGGTGCTTCAAGAGAGAAAGGTGAGACTCTCTACTCCCAGAAACCATTATTGCTTCAGAAAGTCAGAGGGGCATTTCTATAGGATCATTATAAGTGAGAATTGATTCAATCGATGGCAGTGAGTTTGGTTTGTGCATTACTTTTGAGTGACATCCTTCTAGAGCTGAGGAAATAGAGAGCTATGGAGACCAATAAGAGACTCTCACTTCAATCATTGCAACGTACATCTGTATATATTAAGTGACCCTTGCTCTTTAAGACAGTCTGGGCTATGTACTGTGGTAAATGTAAATTTCAAAGCCAACTAAGATTTAATTCTGAAAAAACCTTTTCCATGAATAATACATTATTTAAATAATTCCACTAAGTGAAAAGTTTTTCTTATAATAGATATAATTAAATGCCAGACAACAAGTAATCTACTTAACACCAAAGAAAAAATTGTGATGGCTTTTTAAAATTAAAAAATACCATTAAACAGATAATTTATAAAAAAAATAGTGAGCTAGACAGGGTTTGCAATGAAGCAGTTACTGGAATTAGTCCTCAATTCTACATCAACTTAAAACTTTGTTTAAGCTTCCTCATAGAATCAGGGAAATTATGAATTTCATCAATGCAGAGGACTTTATACTTATGCTCTTTAATGTCCTTAAATAGAAAATGATAAAAGGGCAGGGTATTTTGCTGACATGTTTTTAGCAGTGGCATAGGTTTTAGCATAGGTAAGGAAAAATGAAATTAGTGACTATTAGGAATTGAAATGTGTTGAAATTCTAATTCTCATACCTAAAAATAAGATCTTTTGTGTGCTAATGATATCACATCAGTATTGGGTGGGTCCTAACTTCATTACTTCTGATGCACATAAGGGTAAGAGGAAAGTGGACAATGGGTGATGGAGACAAAGCTGAGCTACAAAAGGAAGGATTTTTGTCTAGAGCCACATCCTGAATTCTGGTTGCTCATGTCCTGAATGGTAAGAAAGCAAGTTCTTGTTTTAAATGCAGCCCACCTGTGGTACTTCTATTACGGAAGCATTAACTAGCTAAAACAGTAAATAATTTCAAAGTATTCTCTCTGATTTATATAAACATCTTTATATTTTTAAATATACTGCACAATGTTTAGAGGTTGAGTCTGGATTCAAGTTTATTATTTAAAATAAATGGACCTTAGCCTTAATCTAAGCACAATTAGTTCTTATAATGTGGCCCTACTCCATACTTACCCTTATGATCACTGAAGTTATAGGTACTGTAGCAAAGAATGGTGAAGAAAGAAGATAGTGACTGGCTATCAGAAAGAAGAGTGCCTAGGTTCTTCACGGTTGTCTTAAATGTAAGTGCGACATCTGCCAAGTTCACATGGAAGAAGCACACGAGCCTGTGTGATCCAAGAATGGCAAACTTTAAAATCCAAATCTGGGATAGGGAATGGTATCAGAGCTTAAAATTTGAACACCTGATTTTTCACAGGCTATGAATGACAGTCAAAGTCTAAAATCTATATGCAGGGTCCCTAATGTGTATTTAAAAAAAAGTTCATACACTTATTTTTACATATGTAATAGGTTAAAATATAACACCTTATTATTTGATCATCCTTCTGACTGATTTTGTTTGTTGCACACTTAAATATTTTCTATTTTCATTTTTATGTAAGCTTTTCTCTGTTTCATTTTTTTCATTTTTAACTGTCTTGTACATGAAATACAAGATAGATAAATCTGTACATGTTTTGATATGACTGTTATATGCATTGCCATTGACTTTGGGACAGTGCATAAGGGACATAAGGAGGGATGGAAATGGGGATCTGGGTACAAGAAAGAAGAACATTTCTAAAATTGATTGTGGAGATTATTGAAAAAATATTATTATACTATTGAACTGTGTGATATGTGAACTATATGTCAATCAAACTGTTAAAAAGAAACTGGCTTGCTTTTTAAGAAAAAGGTCTTTTACTCTATTTAGAAAAATTAAACGTTTCTTTTATTTAGATTTTACCTTAATCATAATGCAGAATCATGAAAGGGGGAATTGTATTGGTTCCTTGACAATGTTTGGTGAAAATACATTGGAAAAGTTTTAGATATTTTAAGAAGATCAGCAATTACTTTGCAGCTTTTCATAGAGGATTACATTTTCTAAAGCACTTCTTATCTTTTCTCACAAAAAGATGTTGGCGTCTGGACTAGTATCTTCATTATGTAGAGGAGTGAGTTTCAGAAAACATCCTCAGGTTAAGGGTGTGGCCAAGTTTGTTTTATGTGTTTCACCATACTATATTTCTCCCCACATTTCAATGTAAATTGTTGCTGGGCTATTTGCATGAGCACTTTAGAATAATTTTGTTTCAAAATTTAAAAAAGACACTATTATGTCATACTTGTAAACATCAAGATTTGATCAAGATCTCAAGAAAGTTACATGTGTTATGTGCAAGAGTATTTACTAACCAGGAAGACACTGGAAAATACCAGCAAACATCACACTTCTGGTAAGAGACAAAATAATTTCTCCTAAACTCGGGAACAAGACAAGGATATCTGCTCTCATCACTTCTACTCAACAGGATTCTGGAGGTTTTACCCAGGGGTGTTAGTCCGGGTAGACTAGAGGAACAAATTCAAGGAAACGCATATCAATATAAGGAAAGGGTTTATATACAAAAGGAATGGGACATGGAGAAATCATCCCAGCCCAGTCTAGTTCAAAGTCATAAGTCCAATATTAACCCATATGCCTGAAAGCAGTCCACAAAGTCTTCTTCTGACTCACGAAGTCACAGGTCAGTGGGTGCAGAATCCCAGTGCTGACAGGGCTCTTCGCCTCCAGGGCCCAGGGTCCATGAACAGCAGAAGCAACTCATCGCTGGCAGAGGTCTCCATCTGGCTGCCCCAGCTTCAGTGGTCTGGCTCCATCAGGGCAAAGCTGTGTGGTCTCCCTGCCGGCTCCTCCAGCTTCTCGAATGCTGCCAGCTTGTCTTGTCCGTGATTAATCGTCTCTCTAAAACTAACTCCCAACAACTGGGGAAGATAGCTTCTCATTTCCATGAGGGAAATATCATAAGATTTCCTAGAAGTCTCAGGAGAAAGCCATGAGCCATAGAGGCCTCATTGGCTGCTCAATGGCTATCTCCAGATTAATAGGCTAGACTCCACCCCTCTATTTCAATCATAAAGTTAATATAAGCACATGACTGCGACACTAGGGCAATAAGATGCAATAAAAGATATTGATATTAGGATTTTGGGAAAGAAAACACAAACTCTTTTTATTTAATGATGACATGATCACATATATTTAAAAAAATCATAAAGATTCTACTAAAAAATACTGCAAATAACAAATGACCTACGAAAGATTGTAGGAAAGAAAATAAGTATATAAAAATCCCTAATATCTGTATATACTTACATATAATAATGTCAAAATGAAATTAAGGAAAGAATTTCTTATAAAGCATTTTAAAAGAAAATAAATGGAAAGCTATCGCAAATTCATGGATAATCAGACTTGATAATGTTAAAATAGTAATACTCTATAAATTGATATATAGATTAGACTCTCAAAATTATTTTCAGATATGTCTTCTTAAAATGTGACAATTTATATTAGAAGTCAATGGAGTCAGAATGGACAAAAATCTTGAAAACAAAGACCAAAGTTAGGGATTTATATTATTTCAAAACTTACTGCAAAGCTATAAGAATCAAGAGAGTGTGATCTTGGACATAAGAGAAAATTGACAGTACATAAATAAACATTTAGCATGTGATTTTCAAGAAAGGCACCACAGCAATTCAGAGAAGAAAGAAGAGTCTTTTCAAAATGTAGCAAGTCAATTGTATATCCACATACAAAATAATAAATGTATCTCTCACTATATACAAAAATTAAAGCAAAACTAATCAAAGAGCTAAAATATTGACGTTTAGAGTAAAACATTGGGGTAAGTATTCATAATCTTAGATTTGGTTGTGGTTTCTTTGCTATATCACCCCAAGTATAACCAACAAAAGAAAAAAACAATAAAATTAGAATTCATCACAATTTAAAACTTTTGTACTTCCAAGTAGACTATCAAGAAAAAAATCCAGTGAGTAGAAGGAACTAATTTCAAATCATATACCCGATAGGATATTTGCATCAAGAGTATAAAAAAGAACTCTTGCTACTCAATAATAAAAAGACAAATAGCCCAAATAAATAAGTAAATAGACAAAGGTTCTAAATAGGTAGTTTACTGAAGAAGATGAAAAGATTGGGAGAGAGGGGAAAAAATAAGGAGCCAATACCAAGGACTCAAATAGAAAGCAAAAGTTTTGAGAGTGCATATTGTGACCCAGCTCTAGAGCAATATCATTGATATTGCATGCAAGTAAGATTTTGTTTGAGATCATTCAACAACAGTTGTAGCAGTACAATGACAAGGAACTGCCAAAGGTTCAGACCAGATTCAGAAGAGGACATGGAACAAGGGACGTCATTACCTGTGTCTGATGACTCCTCATTCAAAGCAGAGTAGACTAGAAAGAGGTTTGTGTTTTATTGACTATGCGAAGTCACTTGACTGTGTGGATCATAATAAACTATGCGTAACCTTGAGAAGAATAGCTATTCCAGAACACTTCATTATCCTCATACATAACTTATACATGAATCAAAAGGAAGCTGTGAGAATAGAATATGGGAATGGCGTGTGATTTAAAATCAGGAAAGGTGTGCAACAGGCTGGTATCATCTCATCATACTTATTCAATCTGTATGCTGAACAAATCATCAGAGGAGCTGGATTATATGAAGAATGTAGCATTAGGATTGGAGGAAGGCTTATTAACTGTCTGAGATATGCAAAGGAGACCACCTTGCTTGCTTAAAGTGAGGAGGGATTGAAGCATTTATTGATGAAGATCAAGGGTTGCAGCCTTAGCTATGGATTATGACTCCATGCACAGAAGACCAAAAGCCCCACAGCTACACCAAGAGGCAAATGAAGCATCAGTTGCAGTTGTCAAGAATTTTGTCTTGCCCAGATCTACAAGCATGGAAGCAGCAGCTAAGAGATCAAATGACGATTTGCTATTAGGCAGATTTGCTGCCCCAATCTCTTTAGAGCACTGGGAAGCAAGGATGCTACTTTGAAGAATAAGGTGTGTCTGACCTAAGCCAGGGTGTTTTCCATTGTGTTATATGCATGTGAAATTGGACATTATCAGGGAAGATAAAAGAAAAACTAGAGAAATTTGAATTGAGGTTCTGAAAAAGAGTATCTAAAGTATCATGGCTGCTAAAAGGACAAACATATGTATCTTGGAAGAAGTATGGCCAGGTTGCTCCGGAGAGGCCTTACATACTTTGCACATGTTTTCAGGAGACATCAGTCCCTGGAGAGGACATCGTGTTTGGTAAGGTGGAGAGGCAGAGAAATAGAGGAAGGCCCCGAAGGAGATGGATTGTCACAGTGGCTGCAACAATGGCCTTGGGCATAGACATTTGTTAGGATGATGCAGGACTGTACAGTGTTTCAAATCTTGTGCATAGGATCTTTATGGCTCAGAATCAATGTCATGGCACCTAAGAACAAAAGTGACATTGAGCTTCTTTGCTGCAGTTTGCAGTAACACTCATGTCTTCAGTGATCTCTTCATGAGGATGAGCCACAGACAGGACTATGTCTAAGAAATAATTGTTCTTACAGTGGGGTTACTATTAAGGGCAAGCCCCCAAACCTATCCTGTATCTATGGTTTGTATATGTCTCTGGTTCACCTTGGAGATACCATTATCATTTATGTTAGAGAACATTATCAATCCTCCTCCTGGGGCATATGTTAATTTTACTGGCAGTGTCATTAGTATAGTCAATGGTATTGAATTTCAAACATTGTTGATTGTGTCAGTCCGGGTAGACTGGAGAAACAAATTCATAAACACGCATATGGTTATAAGGGAAAGGTTTATATACAAGAGGAATGGAACATTGAAAAAGCATCCCCACCCAGTCCAGGGCAATGTCACAAGTCCTTTATTAGCCCATATGTGTGAATCCAATCTATAAAGTCTCCTTCTGAATAATGAAGCACGTGTAATGAAACCAGGATAATCACAGGACAGTGGATACAAAGTCTTGTGTATCCAGTGGTGGTAGAAGCATCCCAGCAGTGGTAGGGGTCTTCCAATGGAGCCTCATTTCCAGGGCTCAGGGCCCATCAGCAGTATCCATTGGTGGGAGAAGCATCTCAGCACTGGTAGAAGACTCCATGTGGTTTCTCCAGCCTCAGAGGTATGGTTCCATCAGGTTAAGTTCATGGGGCTTCTTCTCCAGTTCTTCCAGTCTCCAGGAATCAGGATCTATCAGCATGCTGTTATTCTCATCTTGTCAGTAGTTCATCTCCAAGAAACTGAATCTCTGGTCTCTCATCTCCATGGGGAAAATATTGTGAGATTTCCCAGAATTCTCAGAGAAAGTCATGCCCACAGAGAGATCTCATTGGCTATCTCTAGATTGACAGGCTAGACTATACCCCTATACTCTTAGTCAAATTGGCACCAGAGTACATGACTAAAAGAAAATTATACAAGTATATGTATCTCAGTACTTTGTTTATTAATACAGATTAAACTCTTATATGACTGGATATGATTTATACAAAGAATGGAGTTTATGATAAGGCAAAACTTTCAATAATATTCATTGACAGCAGCAGAACCACAACTGGCAGATCAATGCAGGTGAACAAACTTCCCTAGGTCAAACTTACAATTTCAAAGAATGAAGAGTATTTAGTGGTGGTGGGAGCAGCTGAAGTAAGCGATCTATGTCTTGTCCAGTTGGTATGGCCTTGGGGTGGAATCAGTACATACATTTGTCTTCTGCATGCCTACTTCAAGTAGAGAGCTGTTTGTGAAAGGGTAACTAATAACTGTGGTTTAGACATTTGAAAGAAAGGTTAGCATCCGTAGGTTCTACTACTAATGAGAGTTATCATTGTGCACATGCTGCCAGACCACACAGGGTTTTGTTCCGTTCTACATAACGTTGCTATGCATTGGCACCAATGTGGTGATAGCTAACAGAACCACAATAATAATAAGATTAATAGTAATAATAACTCTGGTTTTTGAGATCAGTAGTATTAGCTGTTTAGCATCTTTTCACTCTTAAATTCTCATAATCCATTAAGAACGTTTTCTTAGTCCCATTCTATAGCTGAGAGAAGTGAGAATTAGGGAAGATTAAATTATTTGCCTAGGGTTTGAAATGTCTGGCCCTAGTCCTTTACAGTATACAGTCTAGTGTCATCATCCTAACCTTTACCTTCACCGAGCTGCTCAGTCCCCACTCTAGCATGCTCTCATAACTTTGTGAGAAGAGGACATAGAGAAGATATTTCTGACAGCTGTTCTTTGGGTTACCAGTTTCTAACCCAATCACTCCCCAAATGAGAGATTTAGCAGAAAGACTTATCTTTTCTCTTTTGGGGGTTGAGACTCAGCTGGGATTTAAGTTGGGTCTTTCATATAGTTGCGAGAAGACAGGGAGTGGGAGGAAGCTGCCGATGGCTTGACTGGGCTGCATGTCCGAAATGACTTGTTCACGTGTGTATTCGTTGCCCCAGTGCTCATCCAGTTCATGTGGCTTCTTCAGCAGAGAATCTGAACTTTGTGAATACCTCCCCCGTTCCCTCCTCCCCACCCCCGTGAGTTCCAGGAAGGTGTGTGTCCAGGGCAAGCACTTCAACCTGGGATGGTGGTGGTGATAGGGGGAGGGGTGGGTGAGCAAGCAGCGGGCAGGGAGATAATGCTGCCAGTCATTTTAGAAGCCAGTCTTGAAACTGGCACAGCATACCAGATGCTAACGATCCCTTACATATATGAGTATATGAGGAGGAAAAAAGTTAATGGAGGCCATGTTTGATGACAAACTACCACAGAGGTTAAGAGAGCAGGTAAAGATATAATGAGCATATCGGTAAGAGAATCATAAGTTGTATCTGAAGCAGGTCTTTGGAAATAAAAAGTAACAGTGCATGGAGTCTGCTCAGATATGTCTGCGTGTACAATTTCAAGTGACTGCTAGTGTACAATTCCAACAAAAGTACTCCAAGGCATACCCTAGCTTTATGGAAACCACAGGAGTTTTCTATGTTGGTTTATCAAGTATTTCTTCCTCTGGACATGTTTTCTTTCTTTCCTAAAATTTTACCATGTTGTTGTTAAAAAAAGAGGAAAGCATAGCACATTTACAAGCATGTGGGAAATAAAAATTTCACAAAATAGAATAGTTCCACCAAATGGCCCTTTATAATATTTCAGGTTAGTGAGACAATATCTTGTAGACAGACATATTGGTTTTATCCTTTGATTGCCACAGTTTGCTTCTGAGTTTCCCTGTGGGCAGAAACATCCCAAGAGCAAGTAAAACTGGCTATAAGAGCAGAAATATCTTCTTACTTTCTCTGCCAGAAGATAAAGCCAGAGCAAAACCCAAACAAATGCATGTCAGTGAGGAGTCAACCTATTTTCAAAGATCAGAGGAAGAGACACTGCCACAAAATCCTTAGGAAACCTTTCTGAGATACAATCACTCTTTATGTCTGACCTACGTCCTTTGTGCACAGTGTCATTCACCTCCCTGCTCCCAACTCTGTAACTGGGAAACTAAGCATTCACATCTTTTAGAAGAAAGTTATTTGGATGAACTCATGTAAGGACCACAAAGGACTTTGAAAATCTAAAGTTTGCAAATATACCTCTGGTCTGAAGGGGAGGGCTCAGATCTTTGGAAAGACTGCAGAGATAAAGTTTCTATTAAGGGAGGATACAATGCTTTTTTCTTATATTATGTATACTATTTATTGTAAAGGCATTCTAAAATAGAAACATGGTACATTTTAGAGGAAAATATAAAGCATTGTGTGGTCTCCTTAGATTCTAGGCTCTTGAACCAGATCTGTGTTCAAGTCATGCTTTATTCAGAAACAAACAAACCAAACAAATCATATAGAGTTTGGAGACTTAAAAACTCTCTGTGGGGACTTGTCAGTCTCATCTTCCCTTCATGGAATGGTTGTTGTGCCTGAAACACTGACCTGTGGTCCAATACTTACCAACAGTCTCACCAGAGCACATATATATGTATGTGTGTGTGTACATACATACATACATACATACATACACTTTTACCCATATGATATTTTGGAGGAGGGAGGAATGGAGAGAAGAGAAAAAAATTCAACACTGAATATTTCCACGGTTTGCTTTTTATCTGCCTCTATTTTAAGAACCTTAAAATGGAGAGGATTTGGAAGATGCCTTATCAAAAATGACATTTAGAAATTTAAAAACAAATGTGTAGAGATTATATTCGGTAAGGTGAGTTTCTTTCAACTCTTTTTTCTATCTCTTTCTGACGATGAAAGCTGGAAAGGGCTACATGATGCATGCTATTGGGGCAGATAGCCATACTACATTTGCTGCTTCTTCACCCTTTCCTGGACTTATTAATAAGCCAACAAGAAAGAAAACTATTCCTTAAGATTAGAGATTTGTAGAACTATAGGCCAGCTTAGGTAAATGATGGAGGGGAAGGATCCAGGTTGGAGAAATGCTCAGGACAAGAAGAAAGAAACTTCCACCTGGAGACGCCATGCCGCTCCCCAGGACGACTTGCACTAGTTAATAGAGGAAGCCTGATGGCATATTGAACTACTAGTTGAACTGCTAACTGCAAGGTCAGCTGTTGGAATCCTCCAGTTGCCCCAAAGGAGAAAGATGAATCTTTTTACTCCTGTAAAGAATTACAGTCTCAAAACCCCACGGAGGCCATTCTGCCTTGTCCTATGAGGTCAGACCGACCCAGTGGCCGTGAGTATGAGGGTGCTCTGAACCTTGTGGCTCATTACAAGCCACCAGAGATGGGGAGAGGGAGTGTTCTCCCCGACATTGGAACTGAGTCCAGCACATCTGCACTTGTGTGTGTGTGGGGGGGGGGACTAAAAAAACAAGAGTTTGATGAATCTCCTTTTTCCCTCTTTAGAGATGAGCCTCAACATATCAACTACACAAAAATCCAAGAGGAGGGAAAAATAAAAATGGTGCATTCATGATCTCTACAACCAGATAAACAGGGTGCTGCCTCAAGGAACCATTTTGGAGAGTCATTTCATAATTAGCCTGCCAATAGCACATACAGATTTGATTACTCTTATGAGGTCAGTAAGTTGAGCTCGAATTATTTACTGGTATTTACTTTAATTTGTATAATCAAGAAGAGGCCCATCTCTGTGATAGAGATGCAGGAGAATGCCGAAAGAAATAGCTTATCAAAGTGGCAACAATATTCATCAATGCCATGTTCAGAGATTTGACTCAGTTTTATAAACAGACTATATGATAGGTCTCGTTATTTTTAAGAGGGACATTGATCAAGGTTCATGTTTATATGCTGCAAACCCATGTATATAATTATTACATGCGTAGTGTGTATCTGTGCACATGTTTATGAATAAAGGTCATCTTTTTCTCACTATAAGAAATTGTTTTTCTTTTGCCGTCTAATCCAGTTCTCTTAAGTGGTAGTAATGATAAATTCTGAGTTAGTGATAGATTCTTTCCTATTGAATTGGCACATGATGACTTAAAGCTAAAGCTTCAAGATTTAATTTTCTGTTGTTCTTAATGAAATAAGCAAGGCAGCAGCTCCCTGTGGAGGGATATGAAAAGTAGTGCATAGATACCCACTAAAACATTTGCAGCCCTCCTCAGTTTTCTGTTTTTAATGTGATGAGAATTTGTACAAATAACAAAGAAAGAATGTCATGGTAACTAAAACATTTCCTATACATGTATTTTAGAGGGAAGCTAAATCAAAGGTCTTCAAAGAATTACTAGGGTTCTTTCTAGGAGGTTATTGACAAATATGTAGTTTGTCTCTGGAATTTGTGCCTCTTTCACAGATCGGTGTATTTGTGATCCCACCGGCAGAATAAGTGTCTGTAATTCATTTCTCCTTGTTAACTAGTGCGCCTTTGTGTGTAGGATGATTGGCAGCAAACTCGGCTGAGTCCCAACGGATGAGCTTGTTAGCAAAACCCTAGCATCCTATCTCTAATAAAGCATATCAGCAGTACATTTTGTCCTATCTATTAGCCTCTCTGTTTCTTTTTTTGTGAAAAGCTGAGTGTCCCTTTGAAGCAATGACAAATAAACCCTGAACTGAAGTGCTAGGCTGCCTTACGGACAGCTGGATAGTAAATGTCACACCGTGCAGAGAATGCCTATTATCAGAGTGAGCCATTTGTTCCCGGCCTTTCAGTATCTTAATGTAATACAAAATTGCTAAATCAAGCCCCATGTCTGTGACAGAACATAATTAATGAGAAAGCAGGAGCCAATTCAACACTCTTTATTGGGACCTAATTGGCTCAGGCAACAGAGTTGTCACTCAACAAGAGACTTCCTTTAAAGCAATTTTGTTCTTGGTTGTATTACAGAGCCTATTAAATTGTCCCCTCCTTGATCACACAAAGAAGTATCTGCATGCAATAATTAGCTTTTCCAGGGGGAATTTTTTTTAACTCATGCTATACCGGGCTCATTTTAAAACTGTCTGCAAAGACTCCCTGGCCGTGGGAGTGTGCCGGCGGCCCCAGAGGCAATGCTCCCCTCTGCAGAGTCACCAGGAGGATAGGCTGCAGAAGCTGCGAAGGAGCACCCAGGAAGAGAGGAGCGTGTTCAAATGTGGAGGGGGGGAGGAGGCAATGGGTAAGGGGAATGACTTTGGTGGTTCCTCAGAACCCACTTCATAATTGACGTTAAAGGGGGCCCCAGAGGAATGCCTATACGAGTATGCACAGATTTAAATATACATTTAGTTATTTGTCGTCATACTCAACTGACTTAGGAAGCAAAATGAACACAGCTGCAGAGGAGTGTGGAGGGTGGACCGCTATATAGACTTGACTCATCAGGAGCCTCATTTATGCACCCGACCTCCTCTGGGGAGTTTTGGGGGGTGCTTTATGTTCAAAGCAGCGCACAATTTAATAGAATGTGATTATTTATTTCAAAGCCATATTTCACTTTGGAGGATTATGTGGGTTTTATTCTTTTTACTTCTTCCCTCAAGTGACCACCCTTGAGAGACACGTATTCTTCTGATTTTTTTTGTCCTAGCACTGTTTTTTTTTTCTGCTGTGATACCCTGGGCTTCAGATAAATGTGCATTCCCTAAGGTCCAAGACACTTGGACGTGCACTGAGTAGAGAGGGAGGAAAGCTTCGAGGAGAGGATGCGCTTGTCTTGGCTTTTAGAATAATTTTCGACTATCTTGAGTATGTCCAAAAGGAAGTAACCGGCTACGTCTGAAGTACAGCATATGGGAATGTGGTAGGAAATACACTTTGTAGCACGGCAATCACACAATTCATAGTACGAGTTTGAAATATTCAACAGTTGATTTTACAGGGTGGAGGGGGGGGAGACCCTTTCAAGTTTATTTAAATGACAGCTCTTTGAACAGTCTAAATAAAGGCCAGTATGTGGTCTCGCTCCCGAAATAGATGTCGATATCTCCCTCGGCGCCTTCAGAAACAACGCAGAGACTGTCTAGTGTGCGAGGCAGCAACATTTGGTTGAATTTAGAGAAGACAGTTTACCTCGGTATTCTTGCTTTCCTCAAGGTGGAAGCGCCACATACTAGGATAGGACAGAAGGGACATGTATAAAACAGAAGAGAGATGTGCTGTGTTTTAGAGACGGTTTACAGCTGCTGCCAACCCGCTACTGCCGCGGCGGTGGATGTATTATGCGGTGGGTGCTCATGGTGTGGCGTCTTTCAGATTTTCTAGCGTTTGCCGACCTATTAACTAGATCAGTGAATCATACTTTAAGTCAAGTATACAGCGAAATCACCGAGTATGAACCCCCTCTCAGACTCAACTCTCAACAGTGAACCAAGTCAGACTCGGGAGTGAACTCTCAAGCTTTGAAAAATATTAGTTGCTAATCCACTGGGTAATAGAATATAAAACTAACAGCAATACAAAAATATTAGTCAATAATGTCCTTTCCCAGGTGACTCCTGAACCTTGTGAAAGCACACATTCTCAACAAAGATTTATTAGTCTAGCCGGGGAACACAGGATAATGATAAGCAAGAGCTGCCAGAATCTAATTTGCTTTAATTAATCATTTGCTTCATAACACGGCGATTCTCTCTCCCTCCCCCAACTCCCCACTTTTAACTGTCTAGATCATTTTAAAACATTAGATATTACACTGTGGATGGCTGATGAAACTGAAATTGAATGCTGTAAAAGTTAGATTAGAAATTCATTTAACAGTATAAACATTTCAGAGTGCAGGATGGTGCCGATTAGGTCAAGTGAATGTGGAGTGATAAAACAGTCATGGAACTGAGAGAAAAAATATTGTCAGAGGGCACTCAAACAGCTGAATTCAGCCTAATTTAAATGTTATAGCTGACAAAAAAATGTTAACTAGAAATCCCATTATAATTATTCTTTGGTATTTTAGCAATACAGGCTGATCAGAAGTCAGAACCTGGGTTTAAACACATTTATTCATTTAACTGCGCACATGAGCACTCAGTTATGACTGCAGTTAGCTCTCAGGGTTAGGCCAACAGGCTTCCATGAATGCCGAGGCGGAGTCAAAGGTCACAGAGTCTGGGTCTCTTAACAGAATCAAATGAACTCAGTCTGTGGCACCATGCAGGTATTCCTCATGTCCTTCTGGGTAGAACTGAGAAGTGTCTCTTCTGCACATATGTGGCCTGAGAAGCAGCCAGAATTAGATGATGATGCTAGATTGGGTTCAGAGCCCCTGGGTGGTTCAAATGGTCAGCTGCTAACTGAACAATTGGGGGTTCAAGTCTACCCAGAGGCTCCTTGGAAGAACGGTTTGGAGGTACACTTCTTCCCCAAACCTCTGTCATTAAAACCCCTGCAGGGCACAGTTTACTTCGACACACCTGCTGTTGCCAGAGTCAAGGTTATCTTGATAGCAGCTGATTTCACTTCTGGTCTGTCTGACAGAGGGCATTCAGGAGGTGCAGATACTGAGTGGTTGGCTGCTAACCAGCGAGTGGGTAGTTCAGACCCCCAGGTGCTCCGTGGGAAAAAGATATAGCACTCTGCTTCTGTCAAGATGGTAGCTTTGGAAGCCCTCTGGGGCAGGTTCAATCTGCCTTGTAGGATTAATGTGGCAGGCCAGGATTTTTTAGTTCCAGTTGAATGTGATGAAGGAACATGATCTTCAGGCCACAAGGGGGAGACCATTGATGCACAAACAGACAGTGGGTCATAGAAACTTAGAGCATTGCTGTTGACTTGGGAGTGGTACAGCTTTTTATGTAAAGGTTTGAAAAACATCCTTAACTGCTGAAGGCTGCTGATGAACATGTTTGTGGCAGTAGAGAACATTTTGCATTTGTCTAAGCTTAGTGGCTGCCACTATGGGATCAAGCATAGGAGATATTGGGAGGCCAGCACAGGACCCAATGTTGTTGTGCACAGTATTGGCACATAAGTTGGAACAGACTCGACACCCAACAACCACAACCTTCGATCAGAAGACTTGCAACTCGCTCCTTTTTTTCTGGTGCCTTGGTGGGCGATTTTAGCACTTAGTGTTTTACTCGTGTCATTGTTAGGGTCTTCTCCAAGTCAATTGACTATATGGGTATTTGGTGGAATTTAGATAAAATAGAAGTTTGGAATTCTTTGAGAGTTCCGCCTCATTGATTTGGTAATATGCCTCCCTGATTGTCACTGGAGGCCTGTAATGACCTATTTCTAGTCCCATATTTATCCAGACTCATTCCCAGTTCTCATCTCTTCCATAACCAGCACTTGATTTGACAGTAATGATGTACTAGTTGATTCTCAATTATTCTTGATTCTTCTTGAATGTTACAACTCAAGAAGTCTTCCATGACTCCCTCAGAAAGGGCCGCTATGGGGACTCAGAGTTCTTGGGATGCATTACAGGTCTGGCGTCTTCCATGCAAGTGCTTGCTATTGTCATCAGACTCTTTTTTTCTATGCATACCTACATCTTATACAGCTTTTTGATTTCAACTGCACTATGATATTAATTGTTTCCCTGTTTCCCCCACTATACTATTCTGTTGTACAATTCTCTTGAGGATAGCAAACTTGCTTAATTTCTTTTTGAAACCCTAGTTTAATACAGTATCTGAATGACATTTACAAAGGGGTTCAAAAGCTTCATGAGAAAGATTCCATTATCTTTGACTTTAATTTTTTTCCTGGAACTTTTCAAGTCCCTTGGCAAATAGGTACAGAGACATTATCTCTTGTATGTGCTCATTGTTAAGTAGTCTGTAACTTAGTACTTGGTGGATTTTAGATACATACATACCTAAGACCTCAAATAAGTGTTTTAAAAGGAAGCAGACATGTTGTATGGTTATATACTAATTTTTCTCAAGCAGATTTCTAACCGCTTTCAAATCATGTGTCGACCCTCATAAAAAAATTAGCACTACAGTGCTATAATCCTTTCTCTCTCTCTTTAAATAGTAATCATAATAGTATTCTCAAGGGAAATAAGCTCCTCAATTTATTAAAGTTCATAATAAATGAAGTCAAAGTGGCTCCCAAACCAAATTTACCTTCTAAGTATGAAAACTCATCGCTCGCTGAAAATATGCTCTCATTTCCCCAAATGAGCTTATTAGTGTCATTAGGCATAGAGTAAAAGCCCAAGGGACTTTACCAAAGTTCAGGGGAATATGGAACAAAAAGATTGCTGCGGGGTTTTTGAAGCTCTCCCACAACTCCTCTCCCAGTGGTTGTTTGGTAGAGGATTCATGTCCTCTGCTGAAATTCTAAGCTATAGTATGTCCTTAAATTCAACACACTATTCAATTTCCTTACCCACTCAATAGAACACACCTAAAATATAATCATTTGCAATGAATACTGCAATGTTATACACTATGACCTATTAAAATACAGAACAGAGACCCCTCTGAGACCATTGTCCTGAAACACCTTTAAAAACTAGAAATGAACCTACCCCCTGAGATAATCTTTTACTGAAATGGCAGAGTGACGTACAAAATAAAGGACATTACCGAAGAGATTAGTGCTTTACTTAAAAATCATCCATATGAGATCAAAGGGCCAATGATTACTGATGTGGCAGAGCAATGAAAGCCCTGGAAAGGGAACAACCTGAACACATAGGGAATGTTGACATTGTTCCATTTTGATAAATTAGCTAATGTCGCTGAACAATGTGTGTGGCCACCTAACTTTTACCCATAACTCAATGAAATGCTACTAAAAAATGCAAGGAAAGGCCGATCGATTTGATTTTTGGTTCTACATGACAACCGTTACGAAAACACAGCTCGTTTAATTTTGGTGTTGTAAGACTACATTTACTCCTCCCTTTTCTGAGAGGAAAACAAACCAACAAAAATAAGCAATATCACCTGTGAAGATGAGAAAGCAATTTGAGAGAGGTAAGAACCTGATTTGGACTCTCAAGGAAGTTGAGACCTGGAGAATCAGCTCAGGTGAAGGTCGGGAAGAGAACCTTGGCATCAAAGAATGGAATTCATTTGAAATCCTCTAGTCAGAATGTCCACTGCAGCTCAAGACACATTCTCACAAGCAAAGAGAAGTCACGAACCATAAAGTCTAGTGCTGAGAAGCCAGTGTCGTCACATAGATTTGGGGCTCTCCATGCAGTTGCCATTTTTAAGATGCAGGGAGAAATTACAAACTGGTCCTGATCTGAGTGACTTCTTAGACTCTCACTGAAGAGATGTGAACAGAAAGGAATGCATTGTCATTTTCTTGGTTCAGAATCTTTAACATTCAGAATGGAGGGGGGGTCAGTGAGTGTCTCCTGTGGTCCCACAGGGAGCATTATAATCAAGGAGAATTCTGAACAGTGTTAGAAGGGTCTTTACTTTCCCTTTAGCTTTTTGCAATATGCACTTTCAGAATTGGTTAAATGAGCTGCCATACTCTGGTCAATAAGAATAGGCTTGTAAGATGCTCAGTTTGATTTAATGGCCACCCATGGACCTCCATACGCAGAAGGGAGTGTCACATTCAGTCTGAACAAAGCTCTAAAAAATCAACTACTCCATTTGGCATCGTAGCTGTATTTTAATGTCCTCTTCAGAATTCTCCGTTACAGTAACATCGCTGCAATCAGTCTAGCATAAAAAGGCCTGTTTATAATAAATTGGTCAGCCTCTTATGCTCCTATCTTCCTGATGGGGTAGAGAACTATACAATTGTTCCCTGTAGACTAGGCTATACAATTTTCAATATGACTAGTTGCATCTCTCCATTTGCACAAATGATTTCCAGTTTTATTTCTGTTTGGAGTCTTTGTTTTATCTCATAATTGTTCTATCAGACAGGAGGGTCAAAGTGATTCCTTGGGAGAGACTTAAGTGAGATGTAGTTTATGTAGATGGTACTAATAGAGAAAGGGAGAAAAAGTTTGGTCCTTTCTCTCTTTTTAATAAGGAGTCCTGAGTGACAGCTGTGAAATTTAGTGCCCCGGACAGGAAATGTAGACTGAGTTAAAAGTGGGTCACCTTTTGAATATTTATATGAGTATTCTGAAGTGTAATAATTACACTGCTTGGCATTGCCTTGTGGTTGGGTGCCGTCACATTGGCTCCAGCTCTGAGCAACCTTGAGTTCAACAGAGGGAACCACTGCCCAGGTCTGTGCCCTCCGAGCCTGTGCAGGTTTTTATGTGTCGGTCTATTTTTGCAAGCAACATGTCCCTCTAGTGCCTTCCTCTTTCTGAAAACCCCTCTACCTTACCAAGCATGACGTCCTTCTTCAGGGATTGGTTTCTCCTGATAAAATGCCCAAAGTATGTGAGATGAAGTCTTACCATCTCTGACTCAGGATGGAGCAGTCTGGCTGGGCATTTCCCATGGCAGAGATGCTGGCTCCTTTGGCAGTTCAGACACGTTCAATATTCTCAGCCAGAACCACCTTTCAAACCAGCACAAGAGGCCCTATTCCTTTGGAATCACTAGACATTTTCATTAGAGAATTAGTTATCTTTGTGATTTTCTAAGTAGGGCTTAAAAGAAGTACAATGAAAATACTCCTTAGAAAAAGTTAGTGAGACTGTCTGGCTTCCTTTGATAATGTTGTCAGGAAGAGCCAATTTCTAGGGGAAATAGCCAAACCTAAACCAACCCCCATTGGCTTCCAGTCAGGCTGGCGTGGGGTGACCCTGCAGGACAGGCTAGAATGGCCCCTTGGTGGTTCTGGCACTGTCAATCTTGACATGAGAAGATAGGCTTCTCTTTGTGAGTAGCAGCAGCCCCACATGTAACTCACTGTTCTGTCAGGGCTACTTTGGCAAAGTAAAGGGTCCGTTCAAGCAAGGGATACCTTCGGTGAGATGGATTGACACATACGATGAAACCCTGGGCTCAAGCACAGCTACCCATGTGAGGATGGTTCCCGACCCAGCAGCATGGCAGTGTGCTGTGCAGAGGCTTCCTGAGAGCTGGCACTGTCCTGAAGGCAACTAACAGCCGCAGTGCTGCTCCTGGATGCGGAAATTGCCTCTCACAGGTTATGCTCCTGTAAATAGAGAACATCGTGTTATGCCCACACTCAGCTGTATTTCCTACTGTGATGTCTCTACCCGACCCAGCTGCGACCCATTGCTCACTATAATGCTTTATTTACTTGAACTTGATGTCTGTCCAGGAGACAAAAAACACTGATTAGGTAGAAGAAGGATAAAAGTCTTTTAGTGACTCTAGATCTCAGCTACAAGACTGCAGCTTATTCGTAAATGTGCAGAGCTGAGAAGAAGGACATCCTGTCTTAAAGGTGACTTTTCACTCATCTCCTTGGTTCTCTGTGCATTGAAATTGAATGAGAAACGGCCAAGCATGACTGGTGGGCTAAGTTCATTAGCGTCCATCTGGTTCACTTTTACAACAAAATTAACTCTAAAGAAATCCTTTGCTTTCATTTCTCTTGGAGAATTTGACAGGGAATACAAGAATGGTTAACACTCGCACTTATGGGTGGGGCTATTAAAGGTACGGCAGTTTTCTATGCCTGTTCATATTCTGTTATGTTCCTCTTTCCCCCAAAGTGTTCAGGATAATTCTCTCTTCAAGAGAGACTGGTGTTCTACTTTCTTAGGGAGTTACAACAAGCGTTAGTCTTCTAAGAAAAGTATTTTCCCTCGTCATTTATTAGAATGTAGGCAATCAACCCAAACCAAAATTACTGCCATCCTAAGAGTAAATTTCCCAAATCAGTTTCTGAGGCTGTAAATCTTTAAGAACCATAAGACCTTATCTGTCTCCCTTAGAGAAGTTGGTGGTCTTGAACTGCTGACCTTGTGCTTATGAGCCCAACAAAAGCCCACTACATCACCAGGACTTACTCCTTAAACATGACAATAAAGAGGGCTATCATTGGTTTAGTTCTGTGAACAAATATTAGACTCTGGTGGCACAGTGGTTAAGTGCTTGGCCGCTAAATGAGAAGCGGCACTTGAAACCCTCCAGTCACTTTGTGGTACAAAATGTGATCGTCTACCTCTATAGAGATGATAGCCTTGGAACCCCTGTGGGGACAGTTCTTGTGAAATGTCAGGATTGCTGTGAGTCTGAACTAACTCAATGGCACTGGGTTTGGTTTTGAATCTTGGTTGGTCAGCAAATATTTATAAGAACATGAACAGTGAACAGTTTCATTTAAGGTTACTATGGCCCTGTCAAGAACATTGTCTTATGCGAGCTGTAAAATAACCCTACATAATTGTCAAGTTTTATACAAGTGGTTCTCAACTTGTGGGTTGTGGCCCCTTTGGGAAGTCCAACAACCCTTTCACAGGGGTCGTCTGATTCATAGCAGTAGCAAAATTACAGTTATAAAGTAGCAACGAAATAATTTTATGGTTGGGGGAATCACCACAACCTGAGGAACTCTCTTAAAGGGTCATGGCCTTAGAAAGATTGCGAACCACTGTGTTATACAGATCAGGAAATTAGGTTTAGTACCTTGTCAAAGGTCGTTTTGTTGAAAGCAGATGAGGACAAGCTTTGAAGACAGTCCTAGTTCTGCCACTTACTGACCGTATGAATTTGGACAAGTTTCAGAAACTCTTGAAGACTCCCCTTCTTCATCAGTAAGAAACCAACAATGTCAAAAGCACTTGTCCTTCTTCAGTGCGATCAAATTGGTTCTTACTCAGACCAACCCCATGCACAGGAGACAAGAAATACTGCCTGGTCCTGCTCCACCCTTGACATCATTCCCCCGATGTTTGAGCCAAGGGTTGCAGCTATTGCATATATCCATGTCATCAGGCACTTTCCTCTTTTTTTTACCAACCTTCTATTTCGCTAGGTGTTATATCTTTTCCCAGGGTATGATCTCTCCTGAGAACATGCCCAATGTATTAAAGATAAAGTCTCTCCCTCCTCAAATCTAAGCAGCTCTCTGGCTGTCCTTCGCTCAACACAGATTTATTCATTCTTCTGGCAGTCTATGTCTCATGTAATACTCGCTAATAATTCAAGGGCATCAATTCTTCTTCTGTTTCCTTAGTCATTTTCCAGGTTTTACCTGCATATGAGCCAAATGAAAGTACTATGGAGAGGGTCAGGTGCACAACTTAGTCAGCAAAGTGACATCTTTGTGTTTGAACAATTTAAAGAAAATGTTTGCAACAGATCTTGCTGATGCAATATGCCCATTGATACCCGGACTTCAGCTTCAACAGGCATTAATTGTAGATCCAAGTAAAATGAAATCTGTTGATGACTTCAACCTTTTCCAATTATGATGCTGTTGCTTAGTGGCCCAGTTGTTGACTTTATGTTGATGTGCAGTCCATGTTGAAGACTGTAGTTTTTGATCTTCATCAGTGCTTCAAATTCTCTCTTCTTTCAGCAAGCAAACCTTAATAGGAACAATATCTGTAAAACACTTACTACAACTCTTCCTACAAAGTGAGTTAAGGGAACATGTACCTGCCTTTATTATTATTATTATTATTATTATTGGCCTTAAGTTCAGTACTTCTTTCATTTGGATGGTGGAAATAAAACTGGCATATTCATTTTTCTCCTAATAAAGATATTCAGTTTCCTTTATGAAGGCCAGCGGACAAAATCTTACTCTCTTGTTGTGCCAAAAGAGGAAGAAGCACTTTTACACCTCCCAGTTTTGAGCTATTATTAACAAGTGGAGTTTACATTAAAGCAAGAAAGAAAGTGTTTAGAATATGGTCTGAATATGACTAGTTTTAAACAGTCATGCTCACCAAAGAACATGGGTTTTGAAACAAATATTTTCCCCTTTATATAATTCTTTTGATTAAATTCCAGGAAAAGTTTGTTGAATTATGAAATGGGCAAAGTTTAGTAAGTTGAATGTGAACAATATGTCTAACTATACCTTAGAGAACATACACAAACATACTCATAACACACACACACACACACACACACCCAAAAGCAAAACAAAGAGCAGTTCACTTTCCATTCTACTCATTAAAAAGACCCATTTATAATTGTACATGTGCAGAAGGGCCGCGAGACTGAAGTGATACCTGAGAGAATCCTGGGAATATGTTTGCACCACATTACTTGGACTGCATGATAATTGAGAGCCATTGTGGCTGAACACTTTATGAGTTTGTTTAATTTGTCACAGTAAATAAAGCTTTTTTGATGCAAGTTAATTAGCTCTCTTGTGTTACTGCACATCACATGTAATTAACAACCAACTGTCAGTGTGGGGTTGCCCTTGTGTAACATGGTAATAGGGGAAAAAACTTACGTGAGACTGGATTAAGTAAAAGATATACTGCTGTATCAATCATCCTTCTGCCTGCTCACATGAGGATGGGCTGGATTCTAGGGGGAAAATATCAGGCCTCACGAAATACCAGCTGTTTAATAGAATTCCATTAACATCCCTTACCTAATGCAAAGTTGATATTTGTCATCACAATAAGTGAGCCCATTTAAGCGCTGCTCAGAGTTCCTTCATAGTCACGACTTAGGCATGCACTCTGCTTGGATCTTTCTTTTTCAGTTTCTTCCTTTCTTTTGGTCTCCCCTGAGAAAGATGAGTCAGCCTGCTCCCATAAGTAGTTTTCAAAAGTCTCAGAAATCCTTTACAGTGTCACTGAAAGTCTGCATTGACTTTGCGGACATTGGTTGGGTAAGATACACCGCCAGAGCTGAAGCAGAAGGCATGCACTACTTAGTGACTAAGAAGGTATTTATTTCAATGGGAAGAAGATGTTTGAAAAGAGGGGGTTCAATTCAAAGGAGGGGATGTGCTACCAGATTCATACCATCCTCATCTAGTTTCTATTTTGAGAGAGCTACAGGGTCAACCAACTGGAGGAGATCCAAATTTGTGTCCATTCCATAGAAAAGTGATCCAATAGAAAGTGGGAGTGATAGGCAATATAATTAATATCACATTCAAGTAAATTTTTGTTTAAGATCTTTCAAACGCAATTACAACAGTACATAAACAAGGAACTGCCAGAAATTCAAGTCACATTCAGAAGATGTGGAAAGAGGGAGATCATTGCTGACATCAGATGTCATTTGGCTGAAAGCACAGAGAATAACAGAAAGATGTTCACCAATGTCTTATTGGCTGCACAAAGGCCTTTAATTGTTTTGATGAAGGAAATTTGTAGTTAAAACTTCGAGAAGTGGAACTTTCAGAACATTTCACTGTGTTCATGCAGAATCTGCACATAGACCTACAGGCTGTTGCTTGAACAGAACAAGGAGATAGTGAATGGTTTAAAATATTTTTTGTGTTGTTGAAAAAAAGATATTTTTAATAAAAGATATTTTCTATGAAAATATCATTAATATTGGCAAATTCTATTGTGTGTTCTCCAGCTTCCTTTCTTTCACCAAGACCTTGTTTTCCAACAAATGTGTCTTCTTTGTTTCCAACTTTTACATTCCATTCACTAATAATTACCTGTCCATTTTAATTGAAAATTTGATAAATTTGCAACTGAAAACTTTGGTAGAATTAAATTTCTTCATCATTGGCTTTAGTGGTTGGCATATATATTTGAGTAATAGTTGGATTGATTGAATTTCTTTTAATTCTGATAGTTACCCTATCACAGATAACACTGTACTTCAAGGTAAATCTTGAAATGTTCTTTTTGGTGATGAATGTAATGCCATTCATATTGGTTGTATCCTTCTCAGCATGGTAACCCATATCATTTTCTGATTCAGAATGGCCAATACCAGTCTATATCAGCTTGCTAGCACCTAGGATATCAATCTTTATGCATTCCATTTCAACTTTGATGACTTACAATTTTCTTAAGTATATAGGTTGTACATTCCAAGTTATGACTATTAGTAGATTTTTGCAGCTTTCTTCTCATTTTGAGTTGTACTCCATCAGTAAATTAAAAGCTTAAAGCTTTTACTCTCTTAGATAGATTCTACTTTGAAGGCAGCACGTCTTATGCTATGTTTTGAGTGTCCTCGGACATGAGGGGTTGATTTTTCTAGCACTATCTCTGACAATATTCTCCTTCTGTTCATTAACCCATCAACATCTGACCATGCTTCAGTTCTATGTATAAGGTTTTCAGAGGCTAGTTCCTTTGAAACAAAGAGCCAATTCTTTCTTTGTAGTGTATTCTCAGGAAGCACTGCTGAAATGTGTTCCGTTTGGATCATGCTGATGGCACCTGAAATATTAGTGACATAGTTTCCAGAATCACTGCAACACACCAGCCCCCACAGTATGGCAAACTGACAGACAAGTACTCAAGCATAGAAAGGACAATGAGGATGGCACAGAACTGGACACTGTTTTCTTCCGTTGGACATAAATTTACCGAGTCCTTAATGACAATTGACAACAGCAACCGGCCAACCCAACGTAAAATTGTCAAGCTTGAGTTCTGCTCACTTTTCAGAATGGGGTTAGGAAGAAAGAAAATACCATTTAAGGGATGAATTAGGAGCAGACTTCAGGCATTCCAAGCATCTCCTGAGTGTTTTTCAAGTATATATCCTATGGTGGGGGGGTGGGGGTGGGGGAGAGACAACAATTTACATTAAAATAAACATCAGGCTTATAAAAGTATGTCGGTTTATCGATGTAACCCTTTCTCTTCTAACCAACATGGTTCCTTTCTCCACAATGAAGGAAGAGTCTATGCTCATTTTCAAAAACAAAACAAAAACAAAAACAAAAAACAACTCTTTTGAGGCATGTATGAAGTTGAGTAAAAAGAGTAATCAAAGAAGTAGAAGACTTGTGTTGGTTTATTTATTTATATATAAACATTTTCCTGAGACATAATCCTTTACTGAGACACAATTCAATAGTTCAATCATATCAAGAAGAGTTGTTGAATCATTACCTCAATCCAATTTAGAATATTTTCTTCTTTCTTGTACTCCCTTCTATGGCTCCCCATCCCCCCACAAGCTCCAAGAAATCATTACTCCAGTTACTGTTTCTATAGATTCACCCAGCTTGTATGGAAGCACATGCAAAAGCAAAAACAAAAACAAACAAACAAACAAGAAAACAAAGAATCAAAAGCTAGTAATTACAAAGTAAAATAGAAAAAAAAACCAGTTGAACAGAAAATAGAACATATTAAAAACATTAATAATTTAATGTAAATTATCTGATATGCAGGATGTATTCTCATTATTCAAAATTGAGCATAACTGCGGTCCACGGAGCTTGGTGGTTCAAATCCAACAGTGGCTCTCCAGGAGCAAAGCTGGGTAGCTCCCACAACCACCAGAGGGCAGTGATGCCAAAATAAAAACCCAAACAAAGCAAAACAAAATTGAACATAATTAAAGCACAATGATTAATCACAAAAGCAACATGTAATTATATATTGTGAAATATCTTTTTCTAACTACAAATAAATGAAATTTTGCCTTGAAGCTTGGTGTAGCATGGGTAACAGTTTTCATGCAGGTACTCCTGCATGTGGGTGGACCTGCCTGGAAAGAGATAAGAGAGAGGGGCAGTATCTCGCTTCCTTAGACCATTGGAAATATGTATTTCCTGATGCGTCATTCACGTCCCAAATGCGTCGCGACCCACAGGTTGAGAAGTGCTGCTAAAGACACATGTTTATATGGTGACTCTGCCTCTAAGCAGGAGACTATCACCCTTGGGAAACTCACTTTTCTGAAACGGTGTTTCCTTATCAAAATAGGTGTGAGAATTAGATAATTTCCTGGTTCTGTTCTAGCTCTAAAATTATTTTACTCTCTGATCTCTTTACCGAAGCCCTGGAGAAATAGCAGTTAAACATTGGCCTACTAACCACAAGCCCAGCCATTCAAAACCTCCAACCCCCCACTGGAAGAAAGAAAACAGGTTCTAATCCTGCAAAGAATCACAATCTTGAAAACCCACAAAGGCAGTTCTGCCCTGTCTTATAGAATTCCCTTGAGTCAGAATCGATGTTGAGATCATGATCTTGTATCCTGTTCTGGGAATGCTTTTTGGGAATGTTTCCATTTCTTCTACTTCTGCGGGCTGCCTTCGCAAGGAAGGACGCGGAAGTCCCACGACTAAGCTAAAGGTGGTATGTTTAAGTGAGTGGATGACTCTGCCTTCTCGGGATTCAGTCAAGAAATTGTATTGAACATTTTCAATGAAGTAGCTATTTCAATCCTAGGTTGAAAATGGTCAGGATAATCCCTCACATTATATGAGCTGAAAAGGAGAAAACAGGTAGCTAAAGCAAAAACTTTTATTTCTTTATTTACACTGACTTGTTTACTCATATTCCTTTTTAGTTTATATAACTCAATTATTATATATGATTCTTCATTCCATGCCCTATACATTTGATACCCTGAAATCGACATGAAAGCCTAAATCAAGACCCTGTTGGTGAATTGATTCGGAATCACAGAAACCCTCTATCAGATTTCTGGACTGTACATTTTTGTAGAATGTACACCTTTCTCTAATTGTGAGTTTGAACCATTGACTTTGCATTAGAATCCCAGAACCTATTAACTAGTAGTTCCGCCAGAGCTCCTTAAACTATTACAGAAGGAGAAAATACATCCCCCTTTTATACAAAGTATTTCATCTTTAGCTAGTCCTTTCTTCTAGGATTTGGCAAGAATATATACATATACCTTTTATTTTATTTGGGGATATAGTATGAAAAATTGTGTCATATATTTCATTAATCATTTATTCTTTCAAAACATTTAAAACATAGAAATAATATATGCTCATTGAAAAAAATAATCTGTTATACAAATTGAAGACAAAGAAATAAAATGACAGTGACCAGTATCTCACTCTCTAGAGAATTTTAGTCTATAATTTTTGTCATCGCTTGTGCTGGCATTTATTTGTGAATATTTGTTATGTATTTCCACAGATATAGAGCAATACAGTTACTACTG